>JAQHUG010000100.1:3596599-3611551 GCA_028555095.1 Dicrostonyx torquatus
TGTCCCAGATTTCCTGGATGTTTTGTGTTACAAATTTGTTGGATTTGTTGTTTTCTTTGATCAATGAGTTTATTTTCTCTATCGTATCTTCAGCATCTGAGATTCTTTCTTCAATCTCTTGTATTCTGTTGGTTAAACTTGTCTCTGTAGTTCCCATTTGTTTATCAATCTTGTCCATATCCAGCCATCTCTCGGTTTGTGTTTTATTCATTGCCTCTATTTCAGTTTTCAAGTCTTAGACTGCTTCCTTTACCTGTTTGATGGATTTTCTTTGGTTTTATAGGGTAACTTTGAGATATTTATTCATTTCTTCTAACTCTTTGTTAGTCTTCTCATCTCTTTCTTTTTTAAAATATTTATTTATTTATTCATTATGTATACAACATTCTGTCTGTATGTAAGTCTGCATGCCAGAAGAGGGCACCAGATCTCATTACAGGTGGTTGTGAGCCACCATTTGGTTGCCGGGAATTGAACTCAGGACCTTTGGAAGAGCAGACAACTCTCTTAAACACTGAGCCATCTTTCCAGCCCTCATCTCTTTCTTTAAAGTTTTTTACCTCCTCTTTAATGGACTCTATCACTTTCATAATATAACGTTTAAGGTCAATTTCTTCTCCTTCTTCTGGATTAGGTTGCTCAGGTCTTCCTGTTGCATAATTGCTGGTATCTGGTGTTATCATGATGCTTTTTAGGTTATTGGAAGAATTCTTGGATTGGCACCTGCCCATCTCTATCCCCTCCAGATGGATCAACTGGTACTTGATAGGGGCCACATGCAGACTGGATGGCTCTGCAGGCACTGGCTCAGGGCCCCTACCAGTCCAGATGGATCAGTAGGCACTGGATAAGGACTGCTTGCAGGTTGAATCAAAAGGGAGGGCTTGGAAGACGAAGCCCACTCCACACAAAGAAACTCCTGAAGCCTAGGACTCACCAGCAGTTTCTCCCCCCCCCAACCCAGCCTGCTAAAGGAAGAGGGTGCTGGGAGGGAAGC
The DNA here is from genome assembly GCA_028555095.1 of Dicrostonyx torquatus. Taxonomy (NCBI): domain Eukaryota; kingdom Metazoa; phylum Chordata; class Mammalia; order Rodentia; family Cricetidae; genus Dicrostonyx; species Dicrostonyx torquatus. Next base: position 3,597,597 of record JAQHUG010000100.1, read on the forward strand.
TAAGCTGAATAAGGAAAAGGGGTGGAGGGCCCTCTGCGTGAACAGAAAGTCTCAGGGATTGGAGGGTATCTCTATTGCCCTCCCCAGGCACCTGTGTGGCTGAGCTGGAACCAACTTACCAGTCTGGATTGATCAGCAGGCTCTGGATAAGGACTGCATGCAGTCCGAGTCAAAAGGGCGGGCTTGGAAGAGGAAGCCTGCCCTGCACAAAGAAACTCCTGCAGCCTAGGATTCACCAGCAGTTTCACACACCCCCCCCCGAACCCAGCCCACTGAAGGAAGGCAACAAATTCTTTTCAGATGTTGAGATGATGAAGATGTAATTACAGATACAGTTCCAATCCTCCACTCCTGTTGATATAGACTCATAAGATTGAATAGGCCGCAATATGAACACAGATGCCATAAATGAGTTTTGTTTCAGGGGATGGAGAAAGAGAAATGGCCAAAGTTACTTGGAAGAATCCTAATAAATGTGACCTCCTCTTTAAATGTTTCCTTCCTCTTCACAGCATAATATGAACATTGTCTTTGAGTTCCCATAGAAATTCAATATAAATCATGTGTTATTCACTAAGGTATGAATTATGTCCATACCCTACCTGAAGCTTCTTAATAACAATATAAGCAGCTACTAGATTCTCCCCCATTTTATAGATGAAGACATTGAGGTTTTGAGGAGACACATAATCAGGTGAGAATAGTTAAGCCCATTTAATGTTTATATTGTCTTGCTTCCAAGCCTTAGTACATTTGACCTTGAACTATGGTAATGTCTTGAGTTCTTCTCTATGTGATTACAAGCCATTAGGGTAAAAAGACTCTGTTCACACGTCAGTACAATGAAATTAGCTGGAAACTTAAGTGGATCATAACCAGTATTAAAAATGGCAATTTTACAAATGTTCAATTACTAAACTCAAAGGGAAAATTCCTGAGGAGTAGGGTTTTCTCATAGGATCAAGTGAAATATTATTTTTGAATGACTGAATGAGGGAAAAACATTAAGTGAGTGATGCAGCTTAACAAAAAAAAAAGAGTGACTTGACTTTATGGGACAATCATCACAGCATTTGAGGAAACCATAATCTAACCTGCATTTCCAATCATTTGGATTTTCTGTTTCAGCCTACTACAGCAACTACAGCAAGTGAATTTTATTATAGATTTAATTACTACAAAAAATAGCAGTAAATTGCCAATGAAAGGAAAAAATAAACTGCTGAAAAATACTTTTTAATTTGCTGAGCACATGAGCTAAATTAACATGATGAATTCAGTTGTGCCAATGTGCCTACCTACTTGAACATTTTGTGACTATTTTTCAAATACATGCATATAGTAGGGCTACTGAATTTTTTCGGTTGATATTGTATCCTGCCACATCACTGAAGGTATTTATCACTGTAGGAGTTCCCTAATAGATATTTTTGTGTCATTTATATATACTATCATCTCATTAAGTAGTGAGAGTTTGACTTCTTCCTTTACAATTTTAATTCCCTTCATCCACTTTTGTTGTCTCATTGCTCTAGCCAGAACTTCAAGAACTATGTTGAATAGATATGGAGAGAGTGGACAGCCTTGTCTTATTCCTGATTTTAGTGGAACCTCTTTGACTTTCTCTCTATTTAATTTGATGTGAGCTATCTGCTTGCTGTATATTGCTTTTATTATGTTTAGATAAGTTCCTTGTATTCCTGATCTCTCCAAGACCTTTAGCATGAAGGGGTGTAGTATTTGTCTAATGTGTTTTTAGCAACAATGAGATGATCATATGGTTTTATTCTTTCAGTTTATTTATATGATAGATTACATTGATAGATTTTTGTTTGTTGAATCAGCCCTGCATCTGAGGAGGTAGATACATAAGAATCTCCAAGAGATTGCTGGTCAGATCGCCTAGAATATACAGTCAGAAACAAGAAAGACCATACCTAAAAATTAGGTAGAAATAAGGAATCAACTCCTGACACCTGGCCTCTGAACTCTATGCATATGCATGTCATATACATGTTCACACACAAACAAACCCTGTATGACAATCATACATTGCTATACTCAATTAATTTATATTGACTCAATATTATTTTCATCCATAAATCAATATTTTTTTGCAACTTACAAATGGTAGTCCATGTTCTAGAAGAAGTGTATAATGATATACATCTGCAATTTTAATATCATACACTACTGTGTGACAAATCTTTGTTCAACTACTTAATTCTTCTTTCTCCTCTTCCCCTTGTATATGCTAAAGATTTTATATCTTCATAATTTGTATAATAATGTTATATATAGTATTTGTTATTGTTATCTATTACATGATAATATATTTTAATCTTTCATATCTTTCAGTGGGATATTGATTTATTTCTTTTTTGGCACTGAATAATACTCCATTGTTTGAATCTATCACTGTTTTTATTTCTAATTTAACTAGTGAATGGCATCTCAATTACTTTAAGGGTAATTTTTTCTAATAATGAGATATATATATCCTCAGTTAAATTTTGTTTGAACATAAATTTTGAGCTTGAGCAGGTAAGTATCGAGAGTAGCAAATGAGGTAGCATGCATTATGAATAGTGTTGAACTTTGTAAAATCCTACCAGATTGCTTTCTAAAGCAACTGTACTTTTCCCACTGGGAATAAATAAAAGAACTTATTGCTCTCCATGCTAAGAATCTCTTGGAGTTAGCAGTATTTTAGGTTTTGGCGTTTACAATGGGTTGAAATATCACATAATAATTTTAATTTTAATTTCTAATGACACATGATATCTTTTCCCATGATTATTTGTTCCCTTTTTATATACTTTTGCATTTAACCAATTTAAAATTTAGTTTCTTTTATTTTCCCTTGGGAATTAATGACTTTAACATATTTTATTATTTCAGGTCACAACCTATTTTTGAGTGAAATCAAGACAGAAACTGAAGCAGAAACTATAGGGAAACACAACATACTGGTTCACTCAGTAGCTTCTGCTCATTTACCTTAATTATATAGCCTATGCTCACAAGTCTAGGTATAGAACCCACGCTGGAGTTTTTTGATCATTATTAGACTGATTGTCAATAAAATATAAGCTAAATAGATAAGGCTATAGAACAATCTGATGAAGACAATTTTCAATTCTGATTTCCTCAGATAACTGCTGGACAATTGTCAGGTTGACTGTTGAATCTAAGTAGGAGAAGGCTGCAATGCCTGGCTATAGTGTTTTATTATACTTGCTGTTGAATCTTAAGAGGTTTTTTTTAAATATCCCAGTTTATAGTCCATGAGAAAGTAAGTATTCAACTTTAACTGTAAACTTCATTGAGTTGTATAATCTTTTCCTGGTTAAATTTGATATATGGTTATTTTCAATGTATTATAAAGAATTTATTGGTTTGAAAATTTTTACAATATATTTCATTAATATTCATTACCCTCTCCCAATACCTCCTAGATCCCACCCACCCTAAATTATGTTTTATCTCTTTTTTCTAGGAAAAATACTAATACATAAATCAATACAAGCAACAAAACAAAAAATGACAAAAATAACAAATCAAAGCAAAAATGCATCCATATTATTATGTGCAGCTTTGTAGTAAAGCTTAAAATACAAATGATTTAAAAGAAAATTAGTGTTTTGCAATAATTTATGAAACTTATTTTTCTTATTCTTTGAAAAATAGATATTCAAATCCAAATTTACTCTTCCTCTATTCCTCCTAGCTCCCCCTGATATTACCTTTTCCCCAGATCCACTCCTCCTCTGTTTCCTCTTGAGAAAAGAGCAAACCTCCAAGTGATGAGAACCAAACTGGACAAAATAGGATACAAAAAGTTATGTTGAAAATCCTCATATTGAAGCTGAACAAGGCAAACCAATAGGATGAAAAGAGTCTCAAGAGCAGCCACAATAGTGAGAGATACACTTGCTCCCACTGTTAGGAGTATCACAAAAATACCAATCTACCAGTTGTAGCAGACACAAATATAGTTTAAAATAAAAATAACAAGACAATATGTGTTTTCCAACAATTTATGAAAATCTTAATCTTGTCCTTTCATTATTTCAGTGATTTATTTAGTAGAACAGAATATTTTAATTTAAATTAGTAATAATTAAACAAATTTTATTTCTGCTTATCATTATTTACACAGAGGTCACCTTTGATACTAAAAATGTAAAAATAGATGTGCTTATATACAAATGGTATCTTAGCACCAGGGAGGCTAAGGCAGGAAGATTGCCTTGGTTATTAGACTAGCCTAACAGTCACAGTAAATTTCAGTCTAGTCTGATCTATAGAGTGAGACTCTGTGTCACTGGAATGTCATAGTCATTCTGGAGAGCACCTAGATTTTCTGCCCTGTTATCTACTAGGAGTTTTATACTTTTCTATTGGACATTTAGCTATATGTTTCATCTTCAGTTAAAACTTGTACAGGGTAAAAGGTCTATACTGGGATTCCTTTTGTTTTATATGTGGCTGTACAAGTTTTCTGGCATTTTTGACTGATAAGATCATTTGAACTTCACTATACATAAGTTCAAGTTCAAGTTCAAGTTCACACTACTTACCTATCCAGAATATAACTTTTGCCACACTACTTTTAGAGAACTGAAATGAGTTTATAAATCAATTTAAAAATAATTTTAATATTGACTCTTCTACCTAGAATATTGGATTTATTTATTTATTTTTCTTTCATATTTATCAGCTCTTGCTTCATGTATTTTGATACTCTCTTACTGGGTACTTACACATTAAGCACTGTTACATACACAAACATGGAATATATTCTCAGCACTTTAGTAATCTTGTTTGTTTGAACTCTGAAATTCATAAGCTCTTTTTTGTAGAAATCATCCCTAACTTTTTGAAAAACATATTGCCTAGAACAATATAGATGACTATTACCTTTCTACCACATAATGTAGGTTCTGAGAAAGCCTTTGTATGTTAAGTTCTAGTAAAAACCTGTTTCTTTCACTTTATTATAGACCATGTTAAGAAGAGTGGAATGTTCTAGCATATTTTGAAATGATTTCTTTTTTCATTTCCTTCTCCAGAAGCATAGCCGAGTGTTAGTTGACATTTCATGTGAGCATCTTCTTAAACTTCTGGAGGAACAATTCAATTAGATTTCAGATTTTCCTAGAGAGCAGCATAAGTGAAAAGAAAGGTCAAGTTGGGGGAATAACAGAGAGGGAGAACAATGAAAGAGAATTTTGATACAGGGAGCCATTATGGGGTTAGTGAGAAACCTGGCACTGGGGAAATTCCTAGGAATGTCTAAAAATGATTACTCTAAGCATTAGTGGAAAGGGGGCCTTGAGCTGACCTTTCATAGCAATCAGATTGATGATTATCTTAATCGTCATCATAAAACTAGAACCTTCACATAGTAACTGATGGAAGCAGATGCAGAGATCCATGGCAAAGCACTGGTATAAGTTCCTGAAGTCCAGCTGAAGAGTGAGAGGAGCGACAATATGAGCAAAGGAGTCAAAACTGTGATGGGAAACTCCACATAAACAGCTGGCCTGAGCTAGTGAGAGCTCACTGACTCTGGACTCACTTTGTTGACACTCCATGAGATGTATTACCCTTTTTGATGAATGGATATGGGGTGGGCTGGGGATAAAATAAGAGAAGTGGGAAGAGGAGACGGAGGGGGAACTGGGATGGGTATATAAAATAAAAAAGATTATTTTAAAAAATAAAAAAGATATTAGATTATCAGTAGGAAACTCCCCTCATACTTGATGTGTATGCTATGGATATGTTTTATTGCCATTGTTTAATAAAGGCGCTGCTTTTGCCCAATCACCAAACAGAATATAGTCAGGCTGGAAAAGATATATAGATTGATTAGGCAGAGTCAGGGAGAAGCCAGGACACACCAAAATTTTTCCTGGTAAGCCACAGACATGTGGCAATATAGAGATTAATGAAAATGGATTAATTTAAGATATAAGAGCTAGCTAGAAAGACACTTAAGATAATGGCTAAATAGTATTGCAAATAATATAGTTTCTTGCTTTATTTCGGGACTGGGCAGCCAGGGATTGAATAAGCAGCCTCTGCCAACACATACTATTTTCAAAATTTTTCTGACTTGACAAAATTGTACCTCAGTTTTATAGTTTTCCATTACTGTGAAGAGTCACCATGACTAAGGGGACTTATAAAAAGATGCATTTAATTGGAACCCCTGATTACAATTTCAGAGGGCAAGACCATAAACATCATGGTGTGGAAAACAGCTACAGACAGGCAGGCATGGAGCAAAAATATTGAGGGGAAGGGCTGGCCATGGCTTATGAAACTTCTAGCCTATTCCTGGTGATATGCTTTCTGCAACATAGCCAAAACTCATAACCAAAATAATCCTTCACAAACAGTCAACCACCTTGGGATCAAGCTTCAAATATATGACCTATGGAGACAATTCTCTGATTTCCATGGAAGTCTTTGGTAGTAGTGGGTTTCAGCTCAGATACTACGTCATTCTCTGTAGTTGTTTTTTTGTCTCAACTTTGGCAACAATAGTTAACATTTCAGTCTTCCATAGTTGATTTAAGCTGTTCATTTTCATACTGCTAGTTATTTTCTTGTTGTTTTTTAGTCTGAATTGTGAATTTTAGCTTCTTTACATGTTAGATCTGAAGCCACAGATAATTTAACCTTCATGATGATTCTATAAATTAGGTACCAGCTTTATGATTTTCTCATGTGTAAGCAACTGAGTCAAATGGGAAATGTGTGGCTTTTCGAAAGTTTTTGTTACTGATATTAGGCATAGGAGTAGGGACTTATCTAACTAGCTCCAAATTCTGTATTTCAAAATTAATACACTCAGTATCTGTCAAGGTCCAAAAGTATGGGTTCATTCTACCTTGACTAAATGTCAGAGAGTTGGAAGTTACTTCTGTTACTTCAAGAATATTGTCAACAGTTCAAATAATGAATCAGAGAGTTCTGTTATCTCAAGGTTATTATCAATAGCTGGTGGTAATATCCAGGCCTGGTATTTCAGGCATTAAGTAGTAGATCTGTTTCTACCTCAAACAAAATCTAAAGATCCAACTAAGTTCCTACTTCCTTAGGGAGGTAACTACAGATTCCACCCAGGGAGTGGTTTGCCTACAGAATGTTTTGGTCTAGGGTGTGAACATTACTTGTTTTGTTTTGGCAAAAAAAAAATGTTAAACTAAGAATGTAGCCTGTAATTCTTGAACTGGTCTATTCATTCCTTGTATCACGTTATTACAGTTTTTATCTTACTTCTATCTTTTTGAGTCAAGGCATTTAAGCAAATGGAATTTAAATGAGGGTGAACTTTCAGTATTCACTGGAACTCCTTCTCAATACTATCTTATGTTTCTTTCTTTCTTTCTTTTTTTGGTTTTTTCAAGACAGGGTTTCTCTGTAGCTTTCGATCCTGTCCTGGAACTAGCTCTTGTAGACCAGGCTGGTCTCGAATTTACAGAGATCCGCCTGCCACTGCCTCCCGAGTGCTGGGATTAAAGGCATGCACCACCACCGCCCGGCCCTATCTTATGTTTCTATTTGTTATTTCTCCCATATCTATGTCCCATTTGTCTAATAATTCCAATCTTCTTTCGCCTACTAAGGAATGTACAAACTCGCCATGTGTAAGAGCCACATAGAAGTTACCTTGAAAAGGTGCCATATGACAAATATCTGGATGTTATTTGTTTGGAAATAATACCCCTAGAAGTCCAATTTGAAGTTAATTTTTACATTCTAACTTCCTTTCAAAGCTCCATTCGAGGTTTATGTTTTTCAGAGTCTACAGGCTGCCAGTATTTTAATCTGTGGCTGATACGTTGCATCAAATGATGACTTCCATTTCTTCACTTTCTATTCTCTGGAAACTTTGATTAAATTAAGTAAAATGACAGAGAGAAATTATGGTTGCAATGCACTTAAAATCTTCTATCCATCTGACTTTTAATCTGAGATTCCTAATATAATAGTATATGGATCCTTAAGAGTAAGCGAGAGAAAGCCATGCAGAGAAAGATTGGAGTGTGAGTAAAATATAGGATATTACAATATTACTGGCTTTGAAAACAGAAGAACCATAAACTCATTGAAGATTGAAAATCCAGCTATAATACCCTCTCCAAGGCTCACAGAAGAAGGGATCCAGTTGAAGAGCGAATAATACTGTGGGTAACAATCTTCTTGATGCAATATGCTTTTACTCTTGAGCTCATAGCAGCTATGGTTAGCTGTATTTATACTGAAGATTTGGTCAGTCAAAATCTTATCATGGAAGGGGCATATGTATCCTTGTATTCCCTGATAATTTATACACTAAGATAATAGTTGATGGGAAGGATCATTTTCCCCATTGCCATGGCCAATAGTAAGTATCACATCATGTAAGTGACTCACGCCCATGTTTCTTTAAATAGCCCTAGTGAAACTTGTTAATTCAACCCAAATAAAAGATATAAAACTCAAGGTGGAAAGGGATAGTTCAGGAGTGGAAAAAGACTTTTAAGAGTGGGTGGGAAGTGAAGCCACAGAGGTTAGGTATAGAGTAAGGGACTAGTGATTACAGATATATTTCCCCAAGAAAGGGAAACAAAATATATTTATGGATGAATGGGGCAGAGGGCGGGAACAGGAGGGACCAACTAAAAGGAAGAAGGAAGATAGCAAAAATTTAGGGGATATAGGGAAAGAAAGCTATATTTAAAAACTATTTAAGAGTACTATAGAAACCTAATACAGTAGAAACTTCCCAAAATATGTACACATATGAACATGATTTAAATGAAATTACCAAATGATGGAGGAGATAAAACTCCAATTGTCCATCTTCTCTTGTCACCAAATGAAGTTTCCAGTCCCTTGACTGTGTTACATATACTCGAGTTGTCAACCAAAGGCTCACTCCAGGAGATGGAATCCATATTGTTTTGGTGACCAAAAATACAAGATAAGATAGTTCCGGGAACAGGGTAAAACCAAATACTGCATAATATTCAAATTAAAAAGTATCAATGACAATAAATGACATTTTTCTATATTCATGATCAGTTCCTTACTCAGCCATTATCAGAGAAACTTTTTCCTACAGCAGATTATGTGAACAAATACATAGATTCACAGACAGACAATATGTAGAGAGAAGTAGACATCAGAACAATCAGCCTTAGATGGGTTGCATCCACCAAATCCCTTCCCTCAGAGATCAGGGAACCTTGAGGGAAAGCAGGCATAAAGAGTATAAGAGACAGAGGGGGTGAAAAACACCAAGAAAACAAGGTCCTCTAAATCAACATGAGTAAAGTTTATTTGGATTCACGAAGACTGAAGTAGTATGTATAGGAACTGCATGGGAATGTAGCAGGTCATCTATGTACATATTATTGCTTTCAGTTGAGTGTTTTTATGGGACTCTTGAGTGTGTGAATGAGTGGGTCTGTTTCTCATGCCTTCTTTTGGACTCCTTTCCTTGTTTATTTTTTCCAGTTTGGGTGGGCTATTTTGCTATTATCTTATCTTTTATTTCATTATTATCCCTTTTAAACCCATTTGTATTCTAATGACAGACAGAAAGGAAGTGCAGCTTGATGGGAGGGAAGATGGGGAGAAACTGAGAGGAGTAGAACAAGGCAAAACCATAATTAAGACTTACTATATGAGAAAGAAAAAACCTATTTTCACTAAAATAAACTTAGGAGGACAACTAAGGAAATTAATGGGAGGATAGTATGATTGAAATGCATTATATATGTATGAAAACATAAAAATGAGACCAATTATTATATATGATTATTATATTAACTTATTACTGTATGTTAAGTAAAACATTAAAGTGAAAATGTAAAAATTAAAAATACAATGAAGTAGATTATCTACTGGTTTCTCGTGAAAGAAAAGATGTCCTTGCAACATCTTGATGTCAGCCTAGTAAGATTGTGTCAAACTCATAACTGAAATAACCCCAATATAATTAACTTAATTGTTTTAAAAATCCAGGTTTCATTTTGATTTGTTATTGTCATGATAAGAAGGACTATATTTTCTTCATCCTTGCAAACTTTCTTTTTATCACTGACACTTTTAATTGTACCTCATCAAGATTTTAGTGGAACACCCATCTCTTGAAATTAAACTTTTAAAGCATGTTTTCTTCACAGTCCAAGTGAATGTATTTTCTAGAGCATAACTTTTAGTATTCAGTGAATACATACTATGTTTTGCAACGTAAGTGTTAAATGATGCCTTTTATTGGACCACCTGTATGGTGGTGACTCTTTTCACAGGTAAAGGATGTGAATTGCTTCTACCCAAATGTAACAGACCCATTTTACTGAAAAATGATGTGAAAAGTTATTATGCCCGGAAGTCTTGCTTGAAGCTTCATGCTCTCAGTTGGTGGTATCAGGCAGGAGCACGGCTTTGTTTTTCCCTGTCTTTTCTCATAGCTCCATTGGAGACCAGTTGTTGAAAATATTAACTCAAAAACTGTAAATGTCAGATTCCTTTTCATGTATTAAAACAACAGCCATACTTTGAAATATTCTGCCAAAATACAACTGAAAATTGGCTCAATGAAAAAAATGCGATTTTCCTGGTTGCCAGGTAGTTATTTTTTTCATGTAGAATACTGTCCTTGGAGGATGTTTTGAATTAAGAGAAAGTTGTTTCAACAAAACAATTACCAAGTATAACCAGTAATTACTCGTCAGAATTTTAAGTTTCTTTTACAATGTTGATTTCCTGTGCAATCTGTTCTGTAGTTGCCATGATGTTAACTGCGTTATAATAATCTCAATGAACATCTATCTTCAGGGACCTAGTTATGATGACATTATAATGAGAGAATAGAATGAGGATATGCAGAAAAATACAAGTCCAAAAGGAACCCATTTTGGTGTCAACTTAAATGTCACAATGAATATGATGGTGGAACTATTACAGTGCCATCTTTGGAGGACCCACCTTGAGAGATATGACTGTAAAAACATACAAATAGATATTGTAGTACATATGTGAGAGTTATATCATGTAGCAAAAACAAGCAAATATATCAATCATGTGCTACAGAAATGCTTAAGGTAGGCTCACTCTAATGGTGTTAGTCAAATTCATTTAAATAAGACATGTTTTACAGAGAGTGCAGTGCAAGTTGATCAGCATTACTACCAAGCTCAATTACTTATTAACATGGGTTGACAAATGCCTTAATGTGGCATATCTCTGTTCGACACAGACAATATGTGAAGGTAAAATTCCCTTCTCTCAGCGTTAAAGATGAAGAAATAATTTCAGCATTGAGATTTTGTATTAGTACATCAATTAACATCATGCTATTTCCTATCTCTTTCTTGATCTGTCAGTAACAACTGTTTCTTTGGTATGGATAATGCATAAGTTAATTTCAAAAATCATGAATGGTTCATTTAAACATTTTAAATGAGGCTGCATAGTAAATAAAGGATAGCACTGTGGTTAATAACCTGGAGTTAAAATACAGTTTCAAAAGCCTATGAAGTTTCAAGACTTGAGATCTTAGTAATGTTACTGTTGGCAAATAAGAGAAGCTATAGTACTAGGAAAAGAAGGTCTGGTTAGTCAGAGGTCATGTAAGAAATAAAATCAAATAAATCAATCCCATAGGTCCATCAACATCCACATTTACAGTCAGCCATTCAGAAATTTTAAAGGGATTAAGGAACAGAATAAAGTAAATGATTGATTGCCCGTACAAACAATAAACAAAAAGACTAAGTGAAATGAAGGATAAAAGCATATCAAGCCATTATAACATTACAAATAGTACTGAATGGCAGGAATAGTTGCTATTATTGGATACCAGTTAAGCACTCCATATCCATCTTATCTACTGTTTCTCACAATCCCTCAAGGTAGGATTTTATATCTATTTGAGGATTTTGTATCTATTTTAGAGATAAGGAAATGGATGCTGTGATAGTTCACTCCAACAATCTTTTCCAAACACCATAAACTGAGGAGTGTTAACAACAGAAATTTATTTCTCATATTCCTGGAGGCTCAGAGGGTCTAAGATCAAGATGTCGACCTGATTATGGCTCACACTATTTCTCTTCTGCTTCAAGGAAAGTGTTTTCTGCCTCTTCTGCTTCAAGTAAAATGCTTTGTTGCAAGTATTGCCCCTGCTCATGCTTTATGACTTTAGGCCAACAATTAAGTGAAACAAAGCCAGCTGGTCACAAGCTTCTTCATCAGTTGTAACTGCATAGCATCCAAAATCTACAAAAAATTCCTTTATTTCATATCACTCAGGCAGGATATTTTCTTGCCTCTATTTAAAACTGTACACTCTGCCTAGCTTCTCAGTCCCCATAGCCACTTTATTCTGGACTCCTCAGCAGATCTTTTTGTGCCACTTAAATTTTGAAGACTTACACAGGAAGACTGAATTATCGGGTTACTTTGTTCTTCCCTTATTTAATGACCCTTGTCGATCATTTATTGGCTGTTTTGTCAGCCATGAACTCCATTCACTGCACCCACTCAAAGTTCATGAGACTATAATCAAGTTCAGCAGAATGGTATCCTTTCTTAGTAGCTTATACTTATGCAGGTGCTTAAAATTTAACCTCTCTGTTGGTGCCATATGCAAATCAGCAAATCCAAGGGAAACTAGGTAAAATACTTAGCATGAACAGAATATATTACGCTTTCTCTTAAAACTTCCATTTAATTTATGTATTTTGCAATTTTCCCCCTAGGGAGAGTAGTCAAAATCTAACACATAGTAGGCAAGTTAACAAGCCTTAATTCTGATATTAAATTTCTTTCTTTTCAAGACTTGAGATTTGGCTCGGTTGTACATGTTAAAACCCAAGTTTGGTTACCAGCACCAATTTTGGTTGGTTTATAATCACCTATAGATCTAGCTCCAGGGCATTTGATGCCCAGTTCTAACACTAATGTACACAAGCCACTACTCATCCGTATGCAAATAGTTAAAATATAAGCAAAATAAACCTTTAAATATTACTGTCAAACTCAGGACCTCCTTTTATTCTTTTACCTTTAAAATAATTTCAGCATTTCTAATTGCTCTCTTTTTTTTCTTCAAGATTTTTCACAGATAACCTTTCTCTATCTTTAGCAATTATTCCTTTTCAGAATCTCCTGGCTGAGAGGAACTTCACTGCTACTGTATCAATAGCACTGCACCAGATTCCTTACCATTTATGTCACTTCTATTGTTATTAACTGTTAGAATTCCAGTATCTCTCACAGGAATAGGAGTTGCTTGCAAGTGAATATGATAGCTGTTGAAATTGTATCTCTGATCCCATTCATCCAGTGTGGCACTAAGTAGACACTCATCACAGAAGAAAATGTGAATTGTTCATACCTTTATATTAAATGCTTCCTCACTGTCTCCCGCAGTTCTAAAATTATTTTTGAGGTGGATAATTATACTTGCCAGATATTTTTAAATTACAAGGGTACATGCAGGAATCAACACCTAAAATTATTACTTTTTTTCAGTACTGGGATTCCAACACTAGACTTGGGTATATGAGGCAAGTAATCAGCCTCTAGGCTCTATGTGCATCCTTGAGTTTTGATCCAGGTAGAGTACTATTCTGTAACCCAATTTGTTTGAACTCATAATACTCCTTCTTCAGTTTCTTGAGAGCTATGATTAAAGGCCAGTGCTACCATTCCAGTCTTTGAAACTAGTATTCAAACCTGTTTAATATCCGTGATCTCCATTGTGGTTTATAGAGTTTTGAAATTAATTTACACAAAATCGAATTTAAGATGAACTATAAGATTTTGGCAAGGTGAACCCAAAGAAAAACATATATAGATTTTCCTGGAAGTCGGAACCAAACAAGATCGTCAGACAAAAGTTGGAAGCACGGGAGTGGGGATGGGGGTGGAGGTAGGGAATG
>JAQHUG010000100.1:3640734-3652470 GCA_028555095.1 Dicrostonyx torquatus
TAAGGGTCTATTTTCATTCTCCTACATGTTGACAACCAGTTATGCCAGCACCATTTGTTAAAGATACTTTCATTCTTCCATTGCATAGTTTTAGCTTCTTTGCCAAATGTTCATACCTAAGCCACAGTTTTAATCCTAGCCATATTGCTTTAAAAAAACTAATGACTCATGTAGTCAGAAAAAGATAGACAGTAAAGATAGATTCAATGATCAAGAAAACATCTAAATGGTTTACACTGTGTTAAAAAATATATGCAGACTTGGAAGAGAAAATAAAAAGTTAAAGTCCTTAAGACAAAAAAGAAAGAGAGTAGCTGAGTATGGTTGCACAGACCTTTAATCCCAACACTTGGGAGACAGAGTCAGGTAGACTTCTGTGAATGCAAAGTGTGGTGGCCGATACCTTTAATCCCAACATCTGGAAGGCAGAGATAGACAGATCTCTATGAGTTCAAGGTGTGGTGGCACACAGCTTTAATCTCAGCACTTGGGAGACAGAAGTACGCAGATCTCTGTGAGTTCAAAGACAGCTTAGTCTACAGAGGGAATTCCAGGACAGCCAAAGTTATACAGAGAACCTGTCTCAAAAAGCCAAAAATTAACAGTAAAAATAAAAGAAAAAGTCGTTAGAATAAAGCCACACAAAGATGAAAAATACACAGAGAGTCTGGATACTGTATGTCATTATGTTCTCTTTGAATTGTTTGAATACTGAGGAAGGAGCAATAGCTGATAAAAGATATTTGTTTACAAATATTGCTAAATTAATCCAATAGAGGTATTTTGAAAATAGCTTGAACTCAAAATTGAAGTAAAAATGTATGTTACTTTGGAGAAAAGATTTTGTTTTTGTTTCCACAGGAAATGAGAGGCTGTGGACTCATTCTGAGTTAAGAAAAATCAGGTTTGATCAAGGAAGACTACCTGAGAAATCTCTGGTAGGAGCAGATGGCCCAGATGTCTGAATTGTACATCCAGAAAAGATTCAAGACTGCTGCCTGAGATGATCATGCCTCAAAGGATACTCCAGTCATGTTGATGATAATTCTAAATTTTCTTTGGGTCCCCATAAGATTATTAGCATCCCCAACCAGCAAAAAGTAGCCTGGAAAACTGTGCCCAAATTCCCCAAAAAAATGGACTATGGATAGTTTCTTTTGTTTAGAAAGTTGGTTACAAGTTATTATGGATAATGGTCAGGAGAAAAGTTAAACAAAGGATATTAGATTCAGAGTTCTTGTTCCTTAAAACAAAGGTGGTGGGTAAGTGCTGTGGGACAATGGTTTGTACCCTGTCAATTGTATTTTAATAAAATACTGATTGTTCAGTCACCAGGAAGGAAGTATAGGCATGACAACCAGACAGGAAATAGAAGTAGGTCAATGAGAACAGGAGAATTCTGGGAAGAAGGAAATTCTAGTCTGCAGTCATGACCCAGACTCAGAGAAAGCAAGATGTAACTGCCTTGCCAAATAAGGTACCGAGCCATGTGGCTAACATAGACAAGAACAATAGGCTAATATAAGTTATAAGTCTGAGCTACCAAGCCAATCAGTTTATAATATGACCTCTGTGTGATTTCTTTGGGACATAATGGCTGTGGGAACTGGGCAGGACAGAAACCTCAGACAATAGAAAGGTAGATGGGGAAAAGATCACAAGGCCTTAACCCTATAAAAAGACTTTTTCAAGAAAGAGTACACTGGTGGTTATCCAATGACAAATGGTCAGCCGTTAATACATACACACTTTAAATATTATACAGACTGTGGTAGTATTTTGTTTGTGTTATAACAAATAAAATTTGCCTGAATTTCAGAGTTCAGAGCTAGCCACCAGTTAGCCATAGAGTCCAGACAGCGGTAGCACACACTTTTTTTTCCCCAGCACTTGGGAGAAAGAGGTAGGTATATCTCTGTAAGTTCAAAGACACCCTGAGCTATAGGAGATTGACCCAGTATAAAAGAGAAACAGAGCCATGCAGTGATGACTCACATCTTTAATCCCAGTATTTGTGAGTCATGCACCTTTAATCTCAGGATTAAGGAGGTGGAGACAGGAAAGAATATGCCTGGTTGGAGAGAGGAACATAAGGCAGGAACAGCAGGAGCTCATTGCTTTTAGTCTGAGGATTTCTAGACACAGGATAGCCCATTTGGTTTGAGAATTTGGTAGAGGTAGGAACTAGTGGCTAGCTGTTTTGCTTCTCTGATCTTCAGCCAAGCTTTATTTGTTAGATCACAATAAAAATATCACCACAACAAAATGAAAAGGTTGTATTTATATTTTTAGGAACACACATAAGTAATAACAATTTTTAGAAAAGGATGCCATGAAATTTAAAAATAGCAAGGAAAGATTTGTGGAAGAGAGAGAAGAGGGAAAATGATACTCATTTTATATTATTAGAATTTTTTAAAAAATAATAATAAATAGATAACAAATTTAGTTCAAGACCTAGATAAAAAGTTAACGTAAGACCTAGATATGAAAGTTAATATATTTGAGATCCATAAAATAAAGTTTTAAAATAAATAATAATGATAATTTGGGGTAAAAAGGCATGGAAGAATATCTTAGCTAGAAAATGACAATGAAAACAAAATAGAAAATTACAGAAATGAAATAATTCATCAAATATAAAACATGTACACATACACATATATATTAGTGAAGCTAATGAATTTATGGCTGCAGAAATTGTAAAACTTAGAGAAAACGTTTAAACCAAAGAAACAATGGACTTCTGTACTATAATGTTAATTTATTATTTGAGCATTTCACATATGTACATAAAATATATTTTGATCATAATCACCTCTATTGTTCCCTCTGACTCTCCTCCTAATGCCCAGCTAAGCACATCTCTATCCCATCTTGATGTTTTATTTTTCAATAACTCACTGAGCACAATTAATTCACTGTTTCACACAGGCTCATGAGTGTGGTGCTCAAGGGTGCAATAGCCATATCTTGTTCAGAAGAGAGCAGAGTTTTAAATACACTTTCTTCTATTCTTTACATCCAATATTTGTTCTGTGCCCTCTTTTGAGATGTTGCATGAGACTTGGATGAGGTCATCATAATATAGATATTCCATTTAAGACAGAACAATCAAATCCACTTATTTTCGAATTTTTGAGCAGTTATTAGTCATTGGTCTAGGAAAAACAAGCAAACAAAGTCCAGCCTATTTTGCCAAGGCTGAGGGTAGTAAACATCTATGGCTATGAACTTGAATATTTAGGAGGCAATTTTACATCATGTTTTCTTGTTCATTTAGCACAAATGAACAAATGTGGTATCCTGTCTCTCCAAATTCCAGAGTCTTACATGATCTCCTTAACCATGGCATTTTAATAAGACTCACAGTATCAGATAAGTGTATTCTCTTGTGGAATAGGCTTTAGAGCAAATTATAAAAGTGTTGGTTACCAAACATAACAGCTATCTACTCATGTACCAGTGGGTGTCTGTATTTTGACATTGATTATCCAACACTAGGTATGTTCACTGATGTATTTCTTCGTTACTCAAGTGTTCTACATGCACTGTCTAGTGCTGTAAAAGTCATAAAGCAGGAAGGAAGTTTCCCAATTATTCTGAAATCGATTTCCCCACATACTGCAACTTATGGTATTGGTGGGAGTATGCTAGGATAATAACTATGGAAATCAGCTTGAAAGGTTTTCAAAAATAGAAACAGAAATAGAAATATTATCTATTTATCACTTCTGGTGTTATACTTAAAGTATTTTAAAATTTACTAGAGAGATTTTTAACATTGATCGTGATTGTTGTTCTAATCACAACAGTTAGGACTCAGTCTAGATGCCCATCAGTTGAGGAATGAATAATGAAAATGTGGTACCACTACTCAATGGATTTTAATTCAGCTGTAAAAAAATGAAATTACAAAATCTTCAGGAAAATGTTTACAATATTATGAGAAGCAACCCAGTTCAGAAAGACAAATGTCACAAATTATTTCTCATATGTGGATTCTTAAGTGACAGTAAATGCAGGTGCCACATAGAAAACTTGAAAGTGGCTTATGTTAAAAAAGTAAATAAATTTTAAAATAAAGTAAAAAAAAGAACTACATCACATCTAAATAGTTTTATTCAATTGTTATCCTTATACAACTGATTTTAAAAGCTGGGCATAGTGATGAGCAATTGTAATCATAGCATTTGGGAAGCTGAGAAAAGATGATTGCTTCAAGATCAATGGCAGCAAGGACAACATAATAACTATAAGGAACACAAGACTAAACATCAGGTCTATGAATCAAACAACAAAAATTAGGCTGGAGGAATGGTCCTGTGTATAAAAGCACTTACCAAGCAAGGCTGGTCACTTCAGTTCAAGTTCCTCAAGCTCCAGAAAAAATGGTGAAGGCAAACAACCTATTTTTGAGAATTTTCCTATCATATATGCACTCATGCACATGCACTCATAATTTTAATATTGTGACAATAAAGAACATATGATTTTATTACTTAGTTTGCAATAATGACTTGGGTTATATGCAAATAGAAAATTATGTCATATACTCTGCTCTAGGCCACCTGAAAGATTGATAGTCTGTTTATTCATATGCTGGTAGTAAATAGAAAAAAAGTTGTGAATTCTAGTTAATGCCTGGGGAACTTGCACCCTTTCATAAATAATTATAAGAGGAAAGGCACAATGAGTTATTTTTTTATCTCTCAGTCAAGCCTATGAAGAGAAACCTCAATAACCCTTTCTTGAAGGGAAAAGATACAAGTTTCATGATCTGATTTTGGAGGGCACATCTCCCTGATCTGATTTTGCTATTTTAAGCACTCTGCAACAACATTTAAATTTTAGGAAGATGTAAACTAGCAGATAGCAAGGACTACATCCATTAAATTTTTATATTTTGTAATGTTTATCATGGTGCTGTGTATATATGGACACTTGATAAATATTACTCAGGGAGAAGTGCCCTCCAAATGTATTTGCTGGCAATACATATAGTTTTAATTTCTTCAGTGACAGGATAGCTAACTGCCACATTCATTCCACTTTCTGCCTCCTAAACAAACACTCTTCTTATTGCAAGATAAAAGTTTTGAGAATTAGACCTACCTTACAAATGAGAAAGCAATCCAAATATAGTGGCGAGTTCCTACTAATTGGAGGAGTATGCAGAAAGATCAGGAGTACAAGATCATCGTCAGTTACACAGTGAGGTTAGAGATGCCTTGGTTTTATGAACCTCTCTCTTAAAAATTAAAAAAGAAAAAGAAGCAATGAAATGAGTGAGAAGAATTTTAGTATTTTATCAAGAGGAAGAATTAAAATACATGCTTAAAAATCTATTCCAAATATAAACCACGAAGAACTAAAAATACGATGCTAAATCTCTCATGACAGTAACACTCCACAGTTGCTTATTTCTAGTAGTGGGCAAGGATATTCATCAGTTTCAACATCAAGAAAATCATTTATTGAATCAAATCATAATTCTCTAGTTCTGAGTTTCATTATTTTTCATGTGTATCCATATGCATTAGCTTTAAAGGGAATGCTGAATGGCAAAAAATAGAATCAGTTATATACATGAATAGAATGTTTATTCATTATATTTAAACCCACTTCAACAAGCCAGTGAGGGCCACTGTGGAGAAACCTAAATGCAATGGCATCAGACTAAGTAGATTCTGAAATAAATAAGGGAAAGATCAAAGTGAAATAATCAAATTCTTTTTATTATCCAACCTAAAAAAGAGCAAAATCAAGAAGTTATTTTGATTTAAATTACAACTGACTTAGTAATATAGTCAGAGAAACTTTTAAACCTAGATATTTTATCTTATTTGGGTATGTTTAAGCTTCTTTTGATATTTTTGTTGAAACAACTATTATCCATTTTGTCCCAACATCAATCTCTTCCATAGCACAGTACTAACAGCAACAATGATTGCTATTATATCATGAGAATATTCAAGATGAATGTGACAATATCACAGAGAGTAATATTTATTTATTTATAACTAATTCAATGGTTTTGGATGTTAGTATATGATATAAAAATTGCCTATTTTGTATTAAACACAAGGGAGAAGCCCTAACTGATTGCTAAGCCAGCATTATAACTTAAGCATTATCACTGGTGTGGTAAAAATTTTACAGGTTAAAAAAAAAGTAGAGTATGAGCTTTCCTATAGAAGAGTTTCTCTTACTAATCAGTTGGTGGAATTCAGGGACAAATTTAAATTTTTTTCCACATCATTCATTTTTAGGCACACCTTAGGGATGAAATGCATCTCAAAAGCCCATTTAATAAATCATCTAAACTCACTCATCATATAGCTAGAAATAAACCACATGGGTGATGTCATTAATCAAAGAATTTTTCCTCTGGGAACAAGCAGTGAAGTTGTCTTTGCCACCCACAAGGAAAATGAGTCCAAAAGAGAAGCATGGACCAATTAACAGACTGAAGAACACAGTGAAATGTGGCAAAAATCCAAATAGAAAGGTATGGAAGTTAAATGTGTTTGGCTGACTGTATAGCTCTAATTGGCAATTTGAGACTAATATTGCCCATTAAGAATGTGTTCAAAGACTGTGGCAGCATGCACAGGGCCTGCGCAGGTTCAAACCAGATGGGGTTTCAGTGATGAAATTGGGAGGCAGATACAGACTCTCACCCTTAAGAATCTATCTGTAATTGGTACCCAGTCACAAATAAAAAACTAGTCTCCAGTGGAATCATATGGTGTATATTTACACTTAAGAGTAGGCTCCCTGGTCATTGGCAGATGGCCAATACAAAGAAACCCAACAGGATTTTTTGTAGACTTTTTGTCTCGTACTGATTTGGGTATTTATTTTCATCTTACTGTTTTTTGCTTGTATATTACAGCTTCCAATTTTGTGCTTCTATGGGTTTTGTGTGTGTGTGTGTTTGTGTGTGTATGTATGTTTCTTTTCTTTTTTCTGTTGTTTTTGCCTGTTTGTTAGCTTTCTAAAGAGAGAGAGAAAGAAAACTGTTGGAGTTGGGACAGAGATTTGGGAAGGACCTGGGAGAGGAAAAACTGTAATCAAAATATATTCCAGGAAAACAATTATTTTCAATTAAAAGAAAATAAAGTGTGAACATCTTAGCAATTTGGCAGAATGCACAACCAGACAATGTTGCTTAAGCTACATTTCTAGCATTAAGCATTTGCCTATCTGCAGTGCATTTTTCTCCTTCAGTCTCCAGGTTCAAGTTCCCAGTGCCAACTCAATAATGCTGGAAAAGCTACAACATCAAAAAGCCAGTTGTCTTAGAGGCAGACACACAACAAAACAGTTTAGATGCATTTCTCTGCAGAAGTTCACTTAAGAGAATGATTCATAAATTGCCTTTGCAGCATCTAGGCCATTATCAGAGTACTAACAGTCCCTGGTTCTCTCATTTTTTTGTACTTAAGCATAAGTTAATCACTTCTTTTATTTTTTTCTTAAAATCAGTCTATTCTATCAACACTTTAATTTACAGTCTTGTTAGAGCATCCCTGAGTCAACAATCAAGCTTTTAGATGTCTTCTCTCACTAAATTCTCCTCACTGTTACAACTTGCCTCAATCATTTATCTTAGGCCACACTATGATACTGATCTTTTGAAAAACAGAACTGTCCATTATTCTATTTTCTTGTTCAAAATATTTTGATAATTTGGGAGCTGGAGAGATAGCCCAGGGGCTGAGAGCATTTCTTGTTCTTGCAGAAGACTTGCATTTGGTTCCAATCATCTACATCAGACAACTCACAACAGCCTATAACTCCAGTTAGAATTGAACCCAACACCCTTTTCTGGCCTCCATTGGCACCTGCACAAAGTTGGTGCACATATACACACTAAGACAAATTCATAAAAATAAATAGACATATCTGTTGAAGGGAGAGCGGGGGCCCTTTGTTTCTCCCAGCTGCCCAACTAGCTTACACCCAAAATAATCACACAGAAACTGTATTAATTAAAATCACTGCCTGGTCCATTATCTCTAGCTTGTTATTGGCTAACACTCACACCTTGATTTAACCTATGTCTAATAATCTGTATATCACCATGAGCTCGTGGATTACCAGAAAAGATTCAATACATCTGACCTGGCATCTCCGCGGTGGCTCTCTTTCTCTGCTTTCTTCCTCCCAGAATTCAGTTCTGTCTCCCACCTACCTAAGTTCTGCCCTATCATGAGGCCAAAAGCAGTTTCTTTATTAACCAATCAAAGCAATACAAATACAGAAGGACTCCTTACATCATATATCATTAAAAGTATTCAATAATTTCAAGAGGCACACCCTCATCTTTCTGTTTGACTTTTAAGGTGGTCAATAATATAATTCGGAATTCTTTTATTTTTCTCAGTATCATATGCAATATGCACCAAGTTAGGCTTATACATGTAACTGTGTTTTTAGGAAAAATCTCTTTCCACATCAGTCTGCAGTAAATTTACTGCCTAGAGAGTCCAGTGTTCTCAACTGTAAAATGGGGATGGATACTCAGATTATTACAATGTTTAGTTCATTAGAATATTATCTAGCATGCAATATGTATGGTATAAATGATTGGTATTTATATCAATTAAATGAATGAGCATGTTTACTATATTTATATTAAAATGTCACCAATGTACTCACATTATATTTGTTACATAATTAAATCTTCACTTGGCGTATTCTAGATCATCAAGTGTAGGTTTTTTGGAATGGTATCTGTATTCTCTTCTACCGAATTTAATAATCAATAACATGTTATTTTATATTGTTCAAAATTGTTTCAGCATGTATATTCCAGTCAATTTTGACTTATTTGAGGTTAAGGAGATTTACTTTTCAGTTTTCTGTACTTTATTCAGTGGGCACTAAAATATATACTAATTATTAGAATAGGAAAAATGTACAAATCTCTTAACCACAACATAACAAGCAAGATACAGCCTTTGTCACTTACTTTCATTCTGTCTTTTAATTTTTTTGTGTGTGAAAACCATCTGTAGTGTGATGAAATTATATGTGTCTCAGATTCTACCTTTTCACACACACACACAAAAAAAAACTAGATTGTACAGGACAACAATCTTGGAACAAAATCACCCTATAGGAATTTGCAAGGTTTCTGGTTAGTCAAGACCAAGCAAATTCTATTGGCTAAACTTTCAAAGTAATTTTGTGTGTACTTACAAAGTGTTATCATTCTATGAACTGACTTATTTTCTTGGAAACCTTAATTGCTTTAATCTTCCAGTCCAGGAAACATCTAGGTCTTTCCCACTGCGATCATATAGAAATAAATTAAGTTAATATTAAATGACTGCATGATGAAAGCATAGCCAAAGGGATAGTCATGTGGCAGAGGAAGTCATTCAAGGAGGAACTTGCCAACAGTTTTTAAATTCTATGTTGTCAAATGAGGCATTTTATTTCATATTCACTCGAAAATTTCACATAATCAGTAGATATGATGAAGGCCGTTGAGTGCTACCACATAGGAAGAAGTCACATTAAGGCACTATATTCTAAGTCACACAGCAAATACAGTTGGAATTTACTGTGATAATTTTCTTCTTTTCTTACATATTTATATATTTATTTATTTATTTATTTATTTATTTTGGTGTGTGGGTGTGTGTGTGTTACCTCATGTATGTAAACCACACAAGTATAATGCCCACGGAGGCCAGAAGAGGATATTTGATTCTCTGAAACTGAAGTCTTCAAAAGTACTGACCTGTGAGACAGATACTTGGAACTGAACCTGTATTCTCTGCAAGAGAGGAAAATGTTACTAACTTTTTAGACAAGTCTCAAATCCATATACTGTAGTAATTATTTATAACAACTGTAAATATTTTTCAGGAACTTCTATGTAACAGGCACAATATGCTCATTAATTTATGTGTGGTCTATGCTTAACTTCAAGCATGGTTTATCTGAATGCTATAACACACTGCAGACTTTTGTATTCCTAGAAAACCCTAGAGTAAGATGTGCTGAGTAGGATATTTTGCGAAAATTAATTTTATTGAATTTTAACATTTATATATGAATTGTACAGTAGTATAACTGACCAGAGTTATGCAATGACAATTAACATTGACTTCACAATAACATAGTAAAACGTTACATAGTTTGCAAATATAGAGGTTGATTTGTCTAACATTGATTGTTATTGAGAACTCTAAGAGCCAGATCAGCTTTCAAACACAGAACAGGTAGAACAGATCACAGAAAATTGGCAAAGGGGGAAGGATATCTTAGACAAAAGAAGGACAAAAATGGCTTCTCTGTCAGACTGAATTTATTAATTTCTTAGTGAGTAAGAAATATCTCTTTGCTACTTACTTTAAATTCACATTATAGCTATGTTGTATTTTAATGCTGCTGAAGTTAGAAATAAAATATTTCAATAAGTAATAAATTACATGCACTTGACTCAATATTTTGAGGGGACTTTTGCTCTAAAAATAATCCTAGTCTTTTGTTTTAAATTCTGAGTTAAAAAGTATTTGGTTATGAAAAATAGAGATGATTACAAATAAAATACAGGAAAGTGATAATTGTCCTCTGGATTATAAGACCCAGAGGAGTCTGTCCAGGTAAGCATCCTACCATCAGAACAGTGCATGTAGATAGCCTATTCTTCTTGGATGAACCACAAGTGACATCAGCATAGAATGCTTCTCTATTTAACATCTTTATAGTAACAAAGAAATCAGTTTTATTCTATGATATGTGATCACTTACAAAAGCAATGAGCACTTATTCATCATTAAAAGTATTGTACCAGTTTTTAGTGGTTACCAGAGTGGAAAGCAAATTTCAAAGGCTTATTCATAAGGTATTTGCCGTTTTTAACAAATAGTTTTCGCAGATCTTGTTCTAAAGGAGCTCATTTTATTTCCACATGTTTATAGGTAATTTTTAAAAGTAAAATGAAATATAATCAGAAAGAATGCCCCTTTACACACATTTCCTACTTTTATTTTAGTCTCAGTTGTACAATGTGTTTATTACTGAATAGCAGACAAAAATAACACTGATTAGCTGTAGTGTTTTGAGGGAAATCTGGGAGTATATTTCTCCATGTTGTTAAAGAGAAAGTAATCAAATGATAAGTAGTGGTTAGAAATTGTTCTGGAGGTATACATTTAAAATAGACATATATTAGACACTATGTGACCCATATTTGTTACATGCTTGGTTTCATTGTAACAGGTTGCACAATATTTTCATAATGAGTTTTGATATTAATCCAGCCTGATTATAATGTTTATTCATTATGTTAATCAAATGTTGGGAAATAACTACCAAGCACAATGACTTTTACAACAGTAGACACTGAATCAACTTTTCTGATTGCAGTTGTTCCTCTGATAAGTCAGTTCCACTTACAAGTAAATTATTTCATCTGCATGTTGGATTATATTTATATTTAAGTTGTGCAGGCTAAAGAGGATATGTATGTGTACATTATGATAAAGTAACTTTTGTAAATGTAACATGTATTTTGATTGATTATAAGCATGCAACAATGTATTATGTAATTAAACTTATGAGATGGTAGAAATGATCACTTCCTTAAAAGATGCATTTTTCTTTTCAAATAATTGTGAATTTCAGGTTAGCTCCTTCATTTACTTTTTTTATTGTTTGTTTTGTTTTGCGAGACAGGGTTTCTCTGTGGCTTTGGAGCCTGTCCTGGAACTA
>JAQHUG010000100.1:3653351-3663855 GCA_028555095.1 Dicrostonyx torquatus
CCCCATAGGACAGGGTAACCTGCACCATCTTAAGGAAGCAGGGGGAGGGCGGTGGGGTAGTGGGGGAGCGGGAGGGCTGGGAACAAGGGGAGTAAATGTAAATTTTGCTTTTAACAAAAATAAATAAATAAATTTAAAAAAAAGAACTACTTTTTAGGAGAGCATCTTCTGACCCCATAACTAGGAGAATTGGTTGATGTAACAATAATCTGAAGAGGAAATGTCTATCCTTGCATCAGAAAGTAGTGAGCAAATATTTGCACAAGTTGTATCACTTACAATATTTGCTAGATCATGAACATTCCTGCTTGTTTCTTCAAACAGGATTTTCCCATTACCAAGAAATGTATACATCTGGTGCATATTTTTTCCATACACTTTGAAAATTGTGAGCTAAAGCATGTATAGCAGAGAAGGATCAAAAATTATAGATTAGAAATTTCTGTATTTTATTTTGATCCATCATATAAAAGTTTCATAATAGTGACTTTTTTAAAAAATTATCTTTCCCCTTTAGTTTCCAGAATACAAATCATTTCACTTATCACTGAATCAGAACTGATGTATTATATATTCATTCATTTTTTCAGGGTAGTAAAATATTTAATGATGACTCTTATGGAACATGTCTCGTGCAAGTCACACGACAGTAAAAACATTGTTGTAGAAAGTTTTCTACAACATGTAACCACTCAAATTATCTTTGGACTGTAATGTGAGACAACTATACAATAAGATGTTTAGTAGTGTCATACTTTGACACAGCAAAAACATACTATTGATCAATACCTAGTGTGAGAAAATGATATATTAAGAAAAAATAGTAGAATATAATGGAACAGAGAGAGAAAGAAAGCTTAGATATTTTCAGACAATGAAATGCATTTTTCTCAGGAATAAAGACTACATAAAAATAGAAGCACATTTGACAAAATCAGAGTCTTTACTTGAGGGCATTTATGAGAGAGAAAGCCAAAGAAAATACAAGCCACAATGAATAGTAACAAAAATGGATTCGTAAACAATTACTGAAATTTTATTTTTAGATAGATTCCTAGTTTCTGTAGCTACCAAAAAATGAAAGAAGTTAAAAAATTAGAAAAAGACAAGTGAAGTATTATATAATTGCATTACAATACAGTTAGCACAATGATAGAGTCTCAAAAGAACAACAACAGGTAAGGTTGCTAACCAGAATTTATAGATATGCAGTTTTCGGGAAAGGGCATAATTTCTAGCACTCTAACTAAACAGGGATAGCAGGTGTATAGATATGTGGTCTGAACATTGTCAGAATAGGAAATAGAACACTCCTAAATTTGGGGAGTGGCAAAGATTAACAACAGAGCAGTTGAAAAGTTTCGATGATTGTGTGAACCTTCATTGGGCCTGGGTCAATTAGAGACTTTAATATCTTATAAAGAGGATCTGCATTTTTATTATTAGTTGCTATAATTATTATTTACAACAAATATGGTTTATATAGCTTCCTATAAGAAAATGACTAAATATTCTCTTCCCCTCTCTCTTTCAAGGACTTTTTTGCAATCTTTCCTCTTGGTAAAATATTCTATTTTTCTTTATTAACACTTGATAAAGACATGTCAAAGAGTCTTTCTGTTTCTAAGCATTATTGAGAGTCATATATACATAACCTCTTTGGAGTTATTAATGCAACAAGAAAAATTCAGTGCATTGCAGACACACACAAAAAAACAAAACAAGGAAACACCTTCTACCTTGGGTTCACTACTAAGTAAAACTACTTTGGTAAATGGCACTGCCTTTAACTTTATGTACCATCTTTGATTTAAGATACACTTGATACAACACCTCATCACCACTCTGTGCCCCTTGCTCCTCCAAACTCCATTTCCTTATGTTTTGCTATCTTGCCTAATGAAGCTATAAACTTTCCTTCTTACCTTATTCATTTGCTAGCCCTCAAACAATCAAGAAACATTGTAAAAACTTCATATAATGCTAAGAAGGACAGATGCTATAATCCTTATTCTGGTATTGCATATGCCTAGAGGAAACGGAAAGTGCTTAAAATGGTTCCAGCTAATTTCAAAGAGAAAGGCATAAAATGCTGCCTGAAGCAGAAGACTGGAGAAGACTGTCGATGTCATCGCAAGCAGCTGTTCTCATCCAAAACCAGAGAGTGAGGAAGAACTCAGTTTCCAGCTGGGGAGTGGAAGTGGAAAGATTCAATACATAATTTTGATTAAAATCTTTCTTCTGCAACTCTCCCACATATTTCTCCCAAGCACTTTCCACTTTTAGCCTTAAATAAGAGAGAGTGTAGTTTGATAAGTAAACACACACACACATACACACACACAATAATTGGAACTATCAGTTTTAAATATATACAAGATTTTTAATGATCTTACTCAAAAAATATTACTTCCATTTGTTACAGGATGCTCATTTGAAAGGAAAATGCAAATTCTGAAACAACTTTGGAATTTCTTTCTGAAAAGAAAACAACTTTCTTATCTCTGATTCATGTATATTATATAAATTCATAAAGAATAGTACATATTTCCTTTTAAATAAACAAAGATTATTAACTAGAAGTACAGAAGGAACAGATGGCATACATTAGTAAGTAAACAGCTTGGAGAAAAATGCATGCAAAGTTAAATTTTCTTTTTTTTATTTTGTTAAAGTTAAAATTTCATAGTAAGATATATGCAGGACACATGTAGTTGAAAACTGATTACAAAATTGTAAGATTGAAAGCAACATAGAGAAATTTTTGAACAAATTAAGAGAGTATATAAGTAAAAAAAGTTTGAATAGTGAAAGTATCATATGAAAGACAGAAAAATGAAAAATTTATACTGGAAATAATGAGTACTTTTAGTGTACATGTTTAAGTTTAATGTCATAGCTCAATGATACATTGAGGAATTGGAAATGATATTATATAATATTCAAAAAATGAACTAAAGTTTCTCTGAAACTAAAGAGATTTTAGGATTCAGTAAATATAGCCAACCTGGTATGAAATGTACCATGTATAAGAAATGAAAATTAATAGAACACTATACAGTCAAAACTGTGACAATATAATGTCATAATCAGGAAGAATAAAATTAAAACAAGATAGACTAACAACAGTAATGGATATTTTCATAAAGTATTGATAGACATGTAAGTAGTCACAGCTTTTGTTGACATAAATGAGTATAAATAAAATACATCATTACCAGGTGTAATAGGATGTGTTTATAATCTCAAGCCATCAGGAGGCTGGATTAGGTGTTCTATAAATTCTAGGCCACTCAGTACATAGAGATTTTCTAACCAGTCTGGGCTATTTCATGAGTATTATATAAATTACTCTATCCTGGAAAAAAAGCCACACATATACTCATAGCTATAGTGCTGTGGTTATTTGCTGCTCTATAAGGATAAAAGTATTTGAAACAATTTATTTATTCATAGACAAAAGGATGATAATTTCTGGGAGATACAATCTCATAGCAAACTACCTTTTCCTTTGGCTCTTGCAATTTTTCTGCCCCTTTCTGTATAATTCTAGTAAGGTGCTACACCCATAAAGTCTCATCTACTTGGCTGCCTAAGCAAGAAATAAGCAACTTCTGTCACGGTATATGTGAGCAGCTCATCTGTAGAAGAGATATTCTTCTACAAATGATGGAGGGACCTCCAGGGATACAGCATCCTTTCATTTGTGGGAATAGTATTTTTGAAAATACAATTGTTTTTGTGTCATCTATGTTCCTATAATGTTGTTAGGAGGCCACTTGTTCATTTCCTGGGCACCTGGCAGCTCAGACCCAAAATAATCACACAGAGCTATATTACTTAAAATACTGCTTGGCCCATTAGCTCTAGCTTCTTATTGGCTAACTCTTACATCTTAATTTAACCCCTTTCTAGTAATTTGTGTATCCCCACGTGGCTGTGGCTTACCTAGTAAAGTAACAGCATCTGTCTCCAGTGGGACTACATGGTTTCTCTCTAACTCTGTCTTCTTCCTCCCAACATTTAGTTTAGTTTTCCCTGACTACCTAAGTTCTGACCTATTAACAGGCCAAGGCAGTTTCTTTATTAATGAATTATATTCAGAGCATACAGAGGGGAATCTCACATCACCTCCCCTTTTCTGTTTAAATGAAAAGGAAGATTTTAACATAGTAAAATTGCATATAACAAAACAGCTATCAAGTAATAATTACAGCTAAAATATTTATACTTATTTTATCTTTTATCATATTTAAAGAAAACTACAGCTATATTCTTCAACTCCATCAAAGACTCCCAAAGGATATAATGTTACCTAAGTAAACAGGAAGTGCATTGTAAAAAACTTCCAAGTATCTAGAATTGACAGAGACATCTCACTGCCTGGACAGTAATCCAAAGTTCTTCTGTACCATTGGTGTATCCATCTTCAATCTACTGGTCCATAGTATCCAGCAGACTTTTCCATGAAGTAGGAAATTTCAAAGACAGTTCTGTCTATATTGGCAGTTTGTCAGTCACTTTCTTCTGTTTCCTGCAGAATGTCTGGCAGACATTTGCATGAAAAAGGAACCCCGAAGGACTGTCTTATCAACGTCAACAGTCATTTTTCCGTGTGTCTGCATGTCCAGTTCACACAGCATGTCATCAAGCAGTCCAGGCAAGATCAGTTTCTTTCCCAAATGGCAAGCAAATTCTATAAGGAAGCTCTTTGATGGCAATTTTCCTTTTGAAATAACTGGTGGTGCCAGGAGCAGATGTGTCTCATTGTCATGAAAAGTCCTAAGTGCTTAAATATTTTAAATGCCATATTCTGTAGTTTTTGAAAAGTTTGAAGAATAACTATCCATCTGAAATACATCTCTGTACACCTAGAAAATCTAACTTTTAATTATACATTACATTTTTAGATAAGCTACACAAACACAATACCTCAATCAAGAGCAGAGATCTACAGATAACAAAGTTGACCTTAAATTTGTTCCAATGAACCAAGATCCATATCAATGCAAATTGTTGATATCTATAGCATATCCCCCTTTAAATATAAACAAACTTTTATAAATAATATTTAGGGATATGGGGATAGTTCTCTCCAAACTGCTTCCTGCTGTTTACTGGGCAAAGTATTTTTTGGGAGTGTTCACAGAAACCCTTCTGGGAGTCTTGGTGCATCAAACCACATTAGTATATAAGCAAGCCACAGATTCTCATCTTCTATGGAAACAAAAGAAGAACCTCTTTTCCAAATAAACATATACTTAGACCCAAATTCTGAAAACAAGATACCTTTAAAGTATATATGTTGGCTTGGCATAGCAGTCTCCAGTATCAAATGTCTCTCTGTAGTCAAAAAATTCAAAGAAAATACAATAGTATACATAATCCAGACTCTCTATGTATATTCCTTCTTGATGTGGCTTATTCTTGCTTTACTTCTTTTAATCTATGACTTTCTATACTCTGTCATTTAAAAGAATTTACCCTTTTTAACCATTTACTTCTTTTTATAACTGTCTATATTTTCTTTTCTTCTCTCTCCTAAACCAATGTACATTTATCCAAAACTGTGACCCATTTAGAGGTCTTTTCCATCTGAGTTTGTCTTTATTGTGTATTTATAATTATTTTCTGACCATGACTGCTTCTTAAAATGTTAAATATGTTTTAAAAACCTAAGTGACATCATAGCTAGAGGAAATATGACACTGCTTGCTTCTTCTGTCCAGCTTGCTGCCTTGAGAGCATGCTCACAGACCCATTTTTAGGCACACAGTCAGTCTATGTTGCCATTAATCAAGTTGTAGTATTCTGTTCACAAACCTCATTTAAGTGTTCCATAGCTGGAACTCCAGAAAAAGTCAGAGTTTGTGCTGCCAGCATGGCCCAGAAAGCCAGCATTTTAAAACAACACATTTTCACCATAGCATGACTTTATTCTGCTACCGCTGAACCAGCAACATCTCTCTTAAAGGAACCATGCTTCTGCTTGCTTCTAGCAAACAGAGCCCATCCAAGAAAATGGCACTACCTAACCATCCTTAACTCTGTTCTTTTTTTTTGTCTAGGATTCCTTTTTAAGTTTTCTCAGCTTTTACATGGATTTAGTCCACCACCTTGGTTTGCCAATTTGTTGTTGAAAGCTGCTTGTTGGTTTCTTGGCTGCCAGGCAGCTCAGACCCAAAATAATCACATAGAAGCTATATTATTTAAAACAGTGCTTGGCCCATTAGCTCTAGCTTCTTATTGACTAACTCTTTCATACTAATTTAACTCATCTCCATTAATCTGTGTATCACCATATGGCTGTGGCTTACTGGGTTAAGTTTGCAGAGTCAGTCTCTAAAGGGGCTATATGGCTTTTCCCTGACTCTGCCGCCTTTCTCCAAACATTCAGTTTAGTTTTGCTTGCCTAGCTGGGCTCTACCATATCATCAGGCCAAGGCAGTTACTTTATTAATGAATGATATTCACAGCATATAGAGGGGAATCCCACATCACTTTAAGCAACTCCTAATCCATCTTCCTTGTATTAGTCACTAATTTAAATTTAATTATTTGTATATTGTTTCTGTTTCTATGAGAGGGCCTATGTACATGAGTGAAGAAACCTGTGTAGAACAGATGCTTCTTATTACCCTGGGAGTTAGAGTTTTAGGTAGTTGTGAGCCACCACACATGGGGGCTGGGGGCTGAGCTCAAGTATCCTGAAAGAGCAGTACATGCTATTAACCACTGAGACATCTCTCCACCTCCATGTACTTTTGTTAAATCCAATCAAAAACTTATTGTTTCTCAAAGTTGGACACATTTTCAGTCTTTGTTTTGCTATGTCAACAATACCCTTTCTGGTGTGAGTAGATATATGTGTGTTACATCAACCTACTGATAGTTTGTTACACAACATTTGCGTGCAATAAAAATATGAAATGACAATGCTGGCTAGTTTTATATAAACATGATACCAACTACAGTCATCTGAAAGGACGGAAATTAATTTAGAAAATGCATGCATAAGATCAGGCTGGAGACAAGCCTATATGACATTTTCTTAATTAGTGACTGATGGGTGAGAGCCCAACCTATTTTTGGAGGTGTTAGCTCTGGATTGATCCTGGGTTCTATAAGAAAGAGGGCTGGCAAGTTCGATGATCAAGTTAGTAAGCACCATGCATTTACAGGCTCTGCATCAATTCCTGCCTTTAAGTTTTAGCCTTCGTTGAGTTCCTCTTCCTGAGTTCCTTCAGTGGTGGACTAGTGTAATAATCAGGGATTTCTAAAGTCACATAACATATGGAAATGGAACAAACCTAACTCTCTCTCTCTCTTCATATATTCACGTGTATGTGTGTGTGTGTGTGTGTGTGTGTGTGTGTGTGTGTGTATTACCGATTCTATATTTCCTCTGCCCTCCTCAAGCACTTCATCAGGTCTTAGCTCTTTTCCTGGAGAAGTACCCACAACATCATTCCTGATGGGTCTGTGCCTTTTCCAATCCAGCTTGGATTAGGCTGCTGTATTTTCTCATTAATTTTAATCACAGGGCATGGCAGCACCAACAGATACTCTAAATTATCTCCTGTATTTCAGACATAATCCTTCTTACCTCCATTATGGAAAGGCAATCCATTTTCCCCAGAGTAATCTGGAAATATCACTCCCTCCTAACTATTGGGGTCCTTTGGAGGTACCAGCCACTCAAGCCTCTACAGAGGCCAGGGAAATTGCTATAACTGATGACAGGAAATAACTAAGAGAATCTAAGGGAAAACAATAAACTCACAGGCAATGTTTCCTCAGTATGTGTCTATCTTGTTCTTCCTTTCTTGTACCCTATTCTAATTCTTCTGTTCTAGCTGAAATTTCTTAGCTCTAATTCTATATCTCAATTGTAATTCCAATTCCAAATCTCTGCCATATTCTGTTTTTTCCATTTTCCAATCTCTGCAAAATTCTGGGACACTTCTGCTCTAACTTCTTTCTGCTCCAACTTCTGTTCCCACTTTTGTTAACTTTTTGTGTTCTTCCCCAGCTATAAAGAGCCACAAAATCTTATAGGCATAGGTAACCAAGTAACTTACATAAGCAAAAAAGGGAAGTTTGTGGCCTTGATCCATTAGCAATTTTGTCAAATGTTAGCAAGCTTCAATGTTAGCAAGCTCTTAAGTGTGATGCTTATCAGGGGTACCAGAGTATGTTTGTCTTGCTCCAAGCTGTGAGTAGATGGTTAATTTCTCCTGAGAGTAAGATACAAGTAAATCTCTTAAACTAAAGTAATCAGTAAACTGAAGTGAAGGTGAGGTGAGGACTTAGGAATCATTTAATGCAAGATTAGTATTAGATCATTACTTTTCTTATCTGTGAGGTAAAACCAAGACATGCTAATTTTTCTATGTGAGCAGCTATGAATTAAAAGTTTGGGGCATGTAGTAATTCTCTATGTGTTTGAATATCTTTGTCTTAAATGGAATGCTTTTATCTAGACCAAACACTGACCAATGCCTTTCAATAAAGATAATTGCAGGAAGGCAGATCCATGTGTTTACATAGAAGAAAAGAACAAAAGTCTGGTAGTGGGAAATTGTTTTCACATATAGCTAGGGGATGTAATCAGTAAACCCCCAAAGCATAAGAAAGATAGTACTCAGTAAGTGATCAAACAGTGCTGAACTGTGGGAAGGAATTCCCAATTTTGTAACAGAAGGGGTTCAGCTTCAGTGAAATATCTACAGCAGAAAAAGAAAAGACAGCCACATTATATTTTCACAAATAATCAATTCCAATATGCCCTTCATCATAGCTTAAACCTCCAATGAAGCCCTTGGCTCTGATGAGTCACCTTTTGAAATGAGATTCATTTAATTAGTGAATGGTTCTTCAGTTTTTAGCACCTAACAATGTTATCCCTTGTTTAGCCTGTTGGTTTAAGGGCATTAGATGCCCAAAATGACCAGGGGAATTCTGAGTTTCCAGTTCAATGTAATGTTTGTTGTGGCTCCAGAAAGGAGCACTCCTCTATTTGAAACCAAAACTTCTAGGGCTGCAGAACTTAGCATTGTGAGAACAGGAAGCAAAAACTTTCCTAGTGCACACCAGGGGTGATAGTGAGTTGAACTATCCCCATTTCTACCCCTTGATTCCTGGACCCGTGGATCCTGGCTATAGGAGCAAAAGTACCATAAATTGAATGTAGATTCAGAACATATAACCTCCTTCTGGAGAGCCCTATCCCAGACCTCCATGCAGCTGCCACCTAATTGGCATTGTAACTGTGTCTTCAAAAGGCTATTCCATTGTTCTTTCAGGCCATTTGCTTCAGGATGGTGGGGAACATAGAAAGACAAGTGGATTACATGATTGTGGGCACACTGTCTCATTGTTCTTGCTGTGAAGTGAGCTCCTTGGTTAAAATCAACGCTGTGTGGAATGTCATATCAGTAGATCAGGTAATTCAGAAGTCCACAGATGGTGGTATTGGCAGAAGAATTACATGCAGGAATAACAAATACATAAACAGAATAACTATCTACTACAGCAAGGATAAAGAATTTTCCATTCCATAGAGAAAGTAACAGCTTGCCGTCAGGTTGCTGGTTGGTTATCTGGGAAATGGTGGCATATCTGGGTAGCAGTGCTGCTCTCTCTTATTAGCAGATTTGGCTCTCAGCAGCAGCACTAGCCAGATCAGCTTTCAGCTTTGAGTGGAAGTTCGTGTTGTTGAGGCCATTCATAATCCCCATTTCTTCAATCATAACCACTTTGTTCATGGGCCCATTGGGCAGAAAGAAGAAGAAGAAGGAGGAGGAGGAGGAGAAATGGTTGGGAAAAGAACGTGACTGTCCACAGAACAGGATATCCTATTTACTTGATTATTGAACTCCTCAGCTGAAGTCACCTTTTAGTGAGCATTTACATGGAACAAAGTTATCTTCGTACCCTTTGTCCATTTGGAGCAATCTATCCAAATACTTCTTCCCCATATATATTTCTCCTGTATTTTCTAATCATGTTACTTCCAAGTCCCTGAATATCCAGCCAGTCCATTGCCTGCAGTCCATGAATTGGGGAACAAACATCCAGCTATTTTTCCTTCCAAACAAATTGTATGATCATGTGTACTGTTAGAAATTCTGCCCACTCTCAGGATTTCCTTTCACAAGTATCTTTCAGGATTGTCGCAGAAATAGGTTGTAATTGTGCAGCTGTGCACTTCTGGGTGGTGCCTGCATAAAGTGGAGAACCATCATTAAACCAGGCACTAGTCTTCTCTTCCTCAGTTATCTGACCATAGAAAACACGTGTTAGGAACTCTCTGGTCATTCGGGCGCAGGGCCCTGCCCGGGTACTGGATTTTTTTCCCAGCCCAGCCCAGCTCCCTGTTCCAGCTGCGGGGTCCTAGGACCTCACAAAGCAGCAGGCTCCAGGGCTAAGGCTCTGGGGATCTGGGAGTGAGTTCAGGGAAGCAGGGGTTATCTGTGCCAAGGTCCTAGCTCCACCAAGCCTG
>JAQHUG010000100.1:3674035-3699052 GCA_028555095.1 Dicrostonyx torquatus
GGGACCTATCTCTTCTGCATGTATTGGCTTTTTGGGAACTTATTCTATATGGATGCACATCTTCTTAGACAGAGATGGAGGGGGGAGGGCCTTGGGCTTCCCATAGGGCAGGGTATCCTGCCCTATCTTAAGGAAGTAGGGGGAGGGCGGTGGGGTAGGGGGTGAGCGGGAGGGCAGGGAACAAGGGGAGTAAATGTAAAATTTTCTTGTAATAAAAAAAATAAAAATAAAAAAATAAAGTCGGTACACAGTAAAATAAATAAATAAATAAAATTAATACAGAAAAGAAAAAACAATTAAAAATAAATAAAAAATTTAAAAAAAGAAGTAAGAAAGGGAGGAAATGTGATGGTAATGTTTAGTTCATTTATTAATAGCCATTTTATGTGGTTTTGTTGGTTTATCTTTTTTTTTTCCTGATGTAATTCCTAGTAAGTGTAAAGGAAATAATATTTTACAGTTGGAGCTTTCATAATTATTTGAAAATAAGTTATAGGAAAAATTATTAGAGAGCATTAGAGAGGCATGCTATAGAATTTTCTGTGTGAAGACAAGAGGGTGATCCTAATTGAAAATATTTTCCATTTCCTACAATGCTATGTTCAATGTATCAGTATATTACAATCCAGTAGTGACTACTTCATTTCTCATAGGCAGAATTTTATGTCCTACCAGTCGGCTCCCAAATAACCTCACAGATGCTTATAATTAATTATAAATGCTTGGCCAATAGCTTAGGCTTGTTATTAACTCTTACAACTTAAATACATATTATATCTATCTAGCATCATGGAGCTCAATAACTTTTCTCAGCATGGCAAGTTAATCTTGTTTCTATCATAATTTCCTTGAGATTCCACCCCTTATCATCCCAGCTCCCCCCCTCTCTCTGTCCACAAATACCACCTAACTTCTTCCTTCTTAGCTCTTTGCCATTTAGTTCTTTATTAAACCCCATGAGAGCAATCAATCTATACAGTGTACAAAAATATTGTTCCACAGTAAATCCTCAGAAAAATCTCATGTTTATTTACCAATTCCCAACAGGTGTCAGGAAAAAAATTGTGTTAGTTGGCTTAAAAATTGTATTTTGAACTAAATTACAATTTTCATACTTTGTGTTAGAAATGTAACAGGTCAGCTGCTGTTGTAAATGATACATCATGTTTATATTATGGAGAGGGTTTAGGCATGGTCAGTAAAAAATCTGAAGTTTGAGTACAAACATTCTAATCACTCTTCTCTTTTTCATACAGAAAGTTTGTTAGAAGACATGTTAATTTTTCATGACTGACAAAATACCAAACAAGAAAAACAAGAAATATTTTTGGCTCACATTTTCAGTGCTTTCATTATAAAGTTGAGAGGCTTAAATCTGGATGCCTGTAATGAGGCATAATGTCATGGAATAACGGTATATCATAAGGGAATTGTTCACCTCATTGCTTTCAGGAACCAGACAGTAGAACAAGTTCCATGGGAAAAATATTACTTCAAGGGCTCATACCCAGTGACCTACTTACCTCACTAGGCCACAGTTTTTACTTTTTGTTACCATCCACTAACACCATTCTGCTACAAATCTGTCAAAAGATTAATCTGTTGATTATATCAGAGCCCTCAAGCCTCAAGATCCAATCCACCTAGGTACAAAACTGCAAAACTGTGCCTTTTGGAATGACATTTTTGTCTCAAACACAGCAGAGTATAAAGATGTTTTCTTGAGAAAGAAAGGTAAATTCAATGACAAAAGTCACTTTACTAATGTATGTGGAAATTAAAAAGGGAGAGAATTCTTCTAAGATGAGTTTCTGATAGACAAAGAGTATCAAATATCTATGAATGAAGATTAGTATCAAATATCAGGAATATTAACCCAGGATTAGATCACTTTCATAAAAGAATCTTGTCAAATTTTAAGAGTACCTATTTAGGTAAGCAATGCTGCTTGTTTGTGAGAAAGATAGAGACCCCTACTTTGTACTTAGTTTACCATGGTGGACCCATCTCTTCAGTATACTCATTATCCTTCTTTTAGAGAACCAGTATTTTACTTCAACAATGAGTCTCATCCTCTGGCTAGATGCATCTCCACAACAAGATTCCCTCTTACCATATATATTTTCTCATTTATACTCTCTTTCTCCTCTCTATCCCTCTCTCTCTCTTTCTCCTTATCTCTCTGTGTGTGACTGATTTACTCTGAAATATAACTATGAGCCTGGTAACTATTTCTTCTTTTAGTCAGGTGTCAATGATTATGAAGCCCCATAACAAGCTAATTGCTAGTTACATATTAAGTAACAAACAATATAACCCCTTGGTGTGACACTAGGTAGACGTTGCTTTGATTGTCTGAGTTTCTGCTTGGAAAGAGAAGTAACCATCAGTTGTGGAGACTAATAGCTCAAAGGTGTCATAGAGTCTAGAGCCATAAATATATTAATGCTAATCTCCATGGAGCTTCTTTCCAAAAAAGTTAATCACCTCTATTATGAATAGATTATGAAATAGAACCATACTACACAATATCAATTTTATTGTATACTGAAATATAGCAATGACACCAATATTTACTAAGCCAAAAGATGCAACCACAAGTTGTGCTAAATTTACTCCCCCACTTTAAAATAAGTTCAAAATACATCAGTTTAATGTGAGTTCCCTTTCTCCCAATGGGATCAGGTAGGACAGTGATTTGGGTAGCTACCTCCAACAAAGTCACCATAGTTTCACTGGTTCCCTTCTTAAATGTTCCCAAGCTTACTCAATGGGAAAATTATAGCCCTCAATTTCTCTTATGGAGACTCTTCATTCCTATGTTTTCTAAGTTTTTAAAAATAGCTACTGTCATATCAAAAGGAAAGAAAAATATGAACAGAATATATACAGCAAAGATGATTCCATCCTATTAAGTATGACATTATCAAACTTGGGGTGCCTGATAACATTTCATGGCATAACTGAATGAATGTTTTAGATCATCCTAATTTTTTATAACTTCTCATGGACAAAATTTTATTTCCTGGAACAGCTCTGGTTCAGTTGCTCAAGAAACATTGTATTTCTGCAGGCACCTGTTATCCACTGTTGTACTACAATGTCCTTCATGCTTCTTTCTGAAGGTTAGTAGAAGCCATAAAGACACTTTTAGGGTAGTCTTTTTCAAATGCTGATGCTATTCATCTGTCTGTTTCTAAACAGTAACAGTCAAGATAGAGAGTTATATTTTCTTCTTGGTGACCATCATTTTGCACAAGTATGCACTAATAGATTCTGGGTAGTAACTTCATATACTTATCTCACTGCACAGACCTTATATGTATTATTTCTCCTATAGAGATATGTCTATACTAGCATTACATTTTCTTCATTATAAACTCTTAAAAATTGCAAGTAGGAATTTTTTTTCCTACTGGCCAACTAAAGTTTGGTTACTATAGATTCATGAATGTTAGTAGCAGGCAAGCAATTCCTGGACTTTATCATTCACAGCACAGCAAGCTGAAACAACTTTATGTATTTTATGTTTCCTTTAACTATGGTCTCACAGGGGTGGTGGAATGGCATAAGTAGATGCTGTGCCCAGTGGATTTATGTCACACTTGAGGAACCTCAAGTCCAGAGAAATTCATTCTTTCTAAATAGACAGCAATCAACTCTCTGAAATTTACATACTGTGAGAGGGCTTCATGTCCTTTTTGAAAAAGACATTATCACTGTCTTCCAATATTGTTGGTACTATAATCAACCTGGAAAGATAGAACATTGCAAAATGATTGTGTCCATTCATGGAAGCATTAGAGACCCATGTTGTATTAGTGCATATCTCACAACTATAACAAAATACCTTACGATGAATGATGAACAAAGAAAAGATATATTTGTCTAACAGTTTTAGAGACAGATTCTATTAGCTGACTTCCTCAGTTCACCTTCTGCTTGGAATCACAGAGAAAAGAATATGATGACAAATAAAACAAAAGAGTAAATATGTACCAGATTTTCTCCTTCAAAGTAACTTTGCTTGAGAATAAATCAGATTCCTATAAGGTAGAATCCTTCTTTCTAATTGGTTTCTATGTAACTGAATACTTCATATTAATTCCTATCATAAAAGATGCCACCAAGTCCCATCATCAAAGGTCTATAGACTTAGCTAATAGCTCAATGAGCCATTGAGAAGTCATATGGAAATTTACCAACTAAAAATCATATATGTGGTCATTGAATACAATACATATGCTATGGGATAATGTTCTTGTACCCTGTAAAGATTTGTCAGTTGTATTGGTTTAATAAAATGCTGATTGGCCAGTATCCAGGCAGGAAGTATAAGTAGGGCAACCAGACTAGTAGAATTCTGGGAAGAAAGGCTCAGTCTGCAGTTGTCATCTAGAAATAAAGGAAGCAAAATGAGAATGCCTCACTAATAAAAGGTACCAAGGCGTGTTGTTAAATAGAGAGAAGAAATATAGGCTAATTTAAGTTGTAAGCCTGTACTCATAGGCCAAACAGTTAATAATTAATATAATCCTCTATGTGTTTCTTGGGGACTGAACAGCTATGGGACCAGGACAGATAGAAACTTTGGCCTACAAATGGCATCCAACATAGGGCAACTATATGCACAAAAAATCTGAGAGAGCTTGGGAATAAATTCTAGACACAAAAGGAAAGAGGTAAACATGGCTTCTTGGTATCAGCATCTTTCTCAGGTGGACTGTTTGCTAAAGGCAAACATGATTCCTTAATAGAGAGAGGTCCCTGATTCAATATAAGCAGCAAAATCAAGAGACCCTGCCACCAAACACTTAAATGGTGTTTATGAACAGCCAGTGGGATGCTTCTTCGTGCTGGCATGTACCTAGAAACTCCACAGGTTTATGGTAAAAAATGTGGGTCACTCCAGTACCTTTGCCATGAAGCTAGACTCTCAGGAAGTCAAGGATTGGGGTTAATCCAGCTGCCAAAGGTGAGACTTTAATCTTAGATATATCACTTGGCCGATTAAAGACTCATGTAATCAGAAAAACATAGAGATATGCAGTAAAGACAGATTCAGAAGAAAAAAAGAAAAACCCTCTAAAATGTTTATTGTGAGAAAAGAAATAGGATAGAGAAAGTCCTTAACAAAAGCAATATAGTTGGGTGTGTTTTCCACACACCCTTAATCCCAGCACTTGAGAGGCAGAGCCAGGTGGATCTCTGTGATTTTCAGGCCTGCCTGGTTTACAGAGTGAGATCGAAGACAGTCAAAGAAAATAGAGAAACCCTGCCTCAAAAAATGAAAAATTAAGAATAAGATAAAGTTTTTTTTTTAAAATTCAGGTAAAGATGGAAAATACACAGAGTCTAGGAACCATACGTTTTTGTGCTTTTTTTGAATTGTGTGACTTCTGAGGGAAGCAAAACAGCTACTAAAAGACATTTGATTAGAAACACTGCTGGATTACTCCAACCTATGTGTTTTGAAAATGCCTTGAATTCACAATTTAAGTCAAAATTTATGTTACTTTGGAAAAGAGGTTGCTTTTGCTTCCACAGGAAATAAAAGGCTGTGGGTTCATTCTGGGTTAAGAAAAATCAGGTTTGATCAAGAAAGACACCGTGAAAAAATAGGAGTAAAAACAATAATAAATGAATGTTTTTATGAGACAATATATGTGAATCTTACAAGTTATTTGTATGAAAGATCATGCATGGGTTGCTTATCGAGTCTAGAAGAGTGCATTAGATCTCCTGGAGCTTGGCTAATAGGTTGTGTGAATGGGTGTTGGAAACCACAGTCAGGTCCATTTCAAGAGTAATACAAATTCTTAAATCTTGAGGAACCTCTTCAACCCTAATATTCAATTTTTAAAACACATGTTTTTAAATATGTTTCAAGCATTTTTAGGAAGAAAGCACGAATGAAGGACCTGATAGTTGTGTGAGAAACATTGTAAAATATGAACATCTAGCATTTGCCTTCCCTTGTAAATATTAATCAAATAACTATCTTGCATGAAAATACCTTCAAGTTAAGCAAAGGAAACATTTGCAAAAGTAAAGAAAGTTTTTACAGGATAAAAAAAGAAAACAGCCGGGCAGTGGTGGCACACGCCTTTAATACCAACACTCAGGAGGCAGAGGCAGGCGGATCTCTGTGAGTTCGAGACCAGCCTGGTCTACAAGAGCTAGTTCCAGGACAGGCTCCAAAGCTACAGAGAAACCCTGTCTCGAAAAACCAAACAAAAAAAAAACATACATTAAAACTTCAATGGTTATTACAGGACCAATGTGAAACAGCCACAGACTCATGCATTTCATCAAAAACCTGATAGATCAGAGAAACTGAAAAGCAACAAGCTCATCTTGCTTTTTGGCCAGAGACCCAGAAAGAGACTTGTTTCTTCACTCACTCCAAAACCAAAAGGAAATGCCAAACTCAATTCCCCCAAAAATAAGTTATGGATGTTTTTCTTTGTTTAGATTGTTGGTTACAAGTTGTTATAGATAATGTTCAGGAAGAAAAGCTATACAAAAGAGATTAGATTCAGAGTTTTGAAAAGAAAAAAAAGGGAAGTGCTATAGGATAATGCTCTTGTACCCTGTACATATTTGTGACTTGTATTGGTTTAGTAAATTGCTAATTTGCCAGGAGCCAGGCAGGAAGTATAGGCAGGCAACCAGACTATAAGAATTATGAGAAGAGGAAAGGTTCAGTCTGCAGTTGTCAAGCAGAAGCAGAAGAAGCAAAATGAGAATGCCTCACTGATGTACTAAGCCACATGGCTAAATATAGACAAGAATTATGGGTTAATTTAAGTTGTAAGAGTTAGTTAATAATAAGTTTGAGCTAATAGGTCAAACAGTTTATAATTTAATATTATAAATTTAATACAATCCTCTGTGTGTTTCTTTGAGACTGAAAAGCTGTGGGACCAGGCAGTTCAAAAACTTCCGTCTACATCCATAATGTAACTTGTCCTGAAAGATAGACCACCTACAGCGTGATATTGAGTAAATTGAAGAGATAATATAATTATCTGTCACCATTAAGGGCAGGTTTTAGGTCTCTTCTTCTAACCATAGAAAATTACATGTTCTTCTGATTGAAAGAAATGTGTGCATGTTTGTTACAAGTATAAGTACATGAACATATGTATTGCCATGAGTTTATAGCTTCTGTTTTATGTAAAAAATAATAACATTGCTAAACTAGGCATGTTTGGAAAATGACATCATATATTCATTTT
Source organism: Dicrostonyx torquatus (assembly GCA_028555095.1). Taxonomy (NCBI): domain Eukaryota; kingdom Metazoa; phylum Chordata; class Mammalia; order Rodentia; family Cricetidae; genus Dicrostonyx; species Dicrostonyx torquatus. Next base: position 3,681,277 of record JAQHUG010000100.1, read on the forward strand.
CCACCTATTGAAAAAATACTGCATGCTAAACTTTTGAATGTGAGCTAAACCAAAGTTAACATAACATAATGCATTATGAAAACTCTTGATAGTAGAAAACCAAAGTCACCAAAAAACTATACCTTCTAATGTGGTACAATGAATAATATCTATATTAAGAAACTTCTTTATAGATATATTCCTTTTGAACTAATGATATAAAAAGGCACTTACATGTGCACAAACACAAAAACCAATAGTATTTTAAAGTATCACTGTTGACAGGTGTGAAAAAACCACCCAAATTTTAAGTATTCAATAATCTTAAAAAGCACGAAGAGCATCACCTTGAAATAGCTCTTTCCAAAAGAAGATTGAGAGTGTTAGAAAATAATAACTCAGTAAATAATAAATACAAAAACAATGGAGATATTTGGAAATGATAATTTGGTATAAAATGAATTTATAATAGTTATTTACCCTTCCAACTACACCTGAATATTTTGTAGGTTCATATTAGAATAATTTATATTCAGTATTCTATATGATATAATAAATATTCATCTATGTTCAATCCAGATTTCTTAAATCTCAAAATTTTACATACTTCTAATATTAATTAAAGACAATGTTTCACTTACACTGTTGGATACTCATATATGTTTTCCTACTCCCTTTAATATATTCTACAAATATAATCACTATCCTGTATTTGGTATGGGCAAATGTGGTTACATCAGATACTTGTTATATATATCCTCAGTTCCTTCAGACCTCACTTTTATTTTATTCCTCCAAATGCTATGGATAGTAAGAATTTGTCTGAATTTTATGCAAGTATATAGTTTGGGAATGCAAAAGAGTAAATGCCTCATTGGTTAAAAATTTCAACATCAGCATGGAAATTAGTAAAATAAATCTCAGTTCTTTACCTCACCAAAACAAAGTCCTGAAATAAAATTCCATATGGCTAAACAAAAAGCCTGTTAGATAAAGCAGCCAGGGACATGTGGTTTCCCATCAGCTTTCCTACTCTTCTTTGTTTTTCTTGTTCTTCATTACTTCTTTCAAGATCAAACACACAATACTCTATTTTCTGCAAGACACATGGTAAAAAAGTTATCTACTTGAATCAGAGCTTTTAATTTTATGTGATTAGTTTTTTTCCTGTGTGAATTGATTGGGCAAAATGTTTAAGAACTTCCCCTTTATGATATGGTAACAAATGCATTTTAAATTTTCTTCCTCATATTTCCTGTGAATAATATGCCTTATTTCTAAATGAATAATCAGTTTTCCCAATAACACTTACAGAATGTATATTCCTTCCTTACCTAATTTTTTATTATGAAAAATCTCAAATATAAGAGAAGTTGTATTTGCTCCAGATGTAAATTTTCATTTTTCCTCAAATTCATAGTTTAAATTATAAATTCCAGTGTCATTATTCTTGAAAATACTTTAAAGATGAAGTTAGCAAAATGACAAAATACTTCAACTTTAAAGTTTTAACGAAACTTCCATATGGTTTTCCATTAAAGTTTGCATATTTACATTCATTAAAATACAACAATTCACACAAAAACATGCATATTGCAACAATAATTAATAATACATAATAAAATAGTTACATATGCCAGTGTTGGTGCACATCTTTAATCCTAGCACTTAGGAGGCAGAGACAGGCAGACATCTGTGGGTTTGAGGCCAGCATGGTCTACAAAAGCTAGTTCTGGAACAGCCAGAGCTGCTACACAGAGAAACCCTGTCTTGAAAATCAAAAAAAATAATAACACATATACAAATACATACCTAAACAAAATATATTTTCTTTACTTTGTCATTCTATCATCATTGAAGGCCATCAAATTCATATTCTAGCTCTTCTGACTTATACTACAATTAATGATACTTCAAATATCTTTTATTATAGAAATTTCTTTTTGTTCATATTTTGAATGATATTTACTAGATGAAATTCTTTAATTTTTAAGGATCCCACATATTGACATTCACAATGGCTGTACTAATTTATATTCTTACCAACAGTTTGTACAAGGTTTTTCTCCTCATATTCACCATAATTAGTTATTTTTGGAGTTTTGTTAATATTAGTCATTTGAACTGCAGGGAAGTGATAACATTTTGTGCTTTTAATTTGTATTTTCTTGGTGGTCAATAATTTGTTTAAGATTCTCTTTTTACCATTTGTAATTTCTTCCTTTATGAAGTGACCTTTTTGAAAATTTTCCAATTTTAAAAACTTAATTATCCATTTTAGTATGCTTTCTTGTTCCTCATTTATTTTGGATTTTCATATTTTGCTGAATAAACAGTTGGAAAATAGCTCCATAACTCTACAGGTTACTTCTTTACTCTGTCAATTACCTTCTGTACTATGCAAAACTACTCAAAGCCTCTTATGTTTCTATCTGCATTTTGCGTTTTATCCTCTAATTCTATGGCAAGTGTTAATATGGTTTTTATAGAGATTGGATTGAAGCAGAAATTCGCAGTATTTTTACATGGTTCCATTTCCTGTTTGCTTTAGTCCACTCTCAATATTTCTCACTTATATCTCTGTGTCTTTTGTGATTCAATGTTTCTGTTGTTTCTTTTGATAAGTTCATTTAGTGTTGCATATATTTTCTTGAACTTCATATAGATCCCTAATACAGTTACTTTATGTTAATTGTCAGCTGGGTTATCTGACTGCATTTCTTTATGATCTGTCACTGACACTAGTTTTGTCAGTTTGGTGACACCCACTTTTTATGATTGTTGATGATCCTTTGGTCAAGACTTCATAATTGCACGTTGAAAAGAGATATTAATTCCACGCTATAGAATTGAGGCATGTATAACAATGTCCTTTAAACATAATCCTACTGAGACATTGCTAAGCAGGCAGTAGATTGTGATTCTTCATCCAAAATCCATTGCAACCATTTCAGAGCTAAGAAGCATCATAAGCACAGAACATCTGTGACAAATACATTAGTGGGCTAGTTTCCATTAGTCAGTGTATTAGTTAATTTTCATGTCACCCTGATAGCATATCTGTCAAATATAAGTATTAAATGGTCATAAAAGTATAGCTGCTGGGATTGTCTATTTTCTGTTGTGGCCAAAGTAAAGGTGGGCATTCATAGTGCAACACTATTCAGAAGGCAGAGAAGAAAACAGGAGACAATCCCAGTATGCCATTTATAATCCATTGTTTTTTGTCATCTTAGTGACTGCACATGAATCTATTTACATTTTAATTATTATATGCACTCCATGACCCCCACAGTCAATGTTGGCCAGGCCACTCCAGCCTTGGTGTGAAGAGCCTTCCCTTTCCACAGACACACTGTGGTATGCCAGTTTAAACTAAGTCTTTATAGTTTTATTTACCAAAAAAAGACTCAGAAGTCAGATGTGGGATGAAAACCTGATAGATCAGAGAAACTGAAAAGCAACAAGCTCATCTTGTTTTTTGGCCAGAGACCCAGAAAGAGACTTGTTTCTTCACTCAGTCCAAAACCAAAAGGAAATGCAAACTCAATTCCCCACCCTTTTCTTCTTGTGCATGTTCTCAATCCAAATTTTTGACTTCTCTACAGCCAATTCTGATCAGCTAGTTGCTAGCTCTGTCCCCTAATTCAAGGTAAACTTTGTTTAATAGTCGCAGAGTGTCACAGTATGATCAAAATTCCCTCAACAGTCTGTCCTTGGTGACCTATGGAAATCAGTTAGGCCCCATGCTCTGAGGATTCCAATGCCAGCTACAATAATCCAACAGCTAGGGAAAAAGTAATTTGTGATAATTATCCTTGACTATCAACTTGGTAAGATTTAGAATCACAGTGGGAACAAACATTTGGTCATGCTTATGAGAGATTATCTACATTGGGTTAGTTTAGGTAGCAAGGCTCACCTTAACTGTGGATAGCACCATTGCATTGTCTAGGATTATGAACTAAAGAGAAAGAAGAAAGTCTGAGGGGAGCAGTGAAAAAATGTATAGCACAATAAAAACATTAAAAAACCCAAGAAAGTCTGGTGAGCACCAGAATTCATTTCTCTCTGGTTCCTGAACCATAGTTACAACATGATTAATTGTTTCATATTCCTGTTCATATGACTTCCCTGCCAGGATGGACTTTATCCTTCAGTTGTGAGCCCAAATAACTCTTCTTCTATAAAGTTACTTATGTAGATTATTTTGTTGAAGCAATAAAAAAAATAATACCTGTGCAAATGCATGTGTCGGTGGCTGTTTCACATTGGTCCTGTAATAACCATTGAAGTTTTAATGTATGTTTTCTTTTTTTGTCCTATAAACCTTTCTTTAATTTCGCAAATGTTCCCTTGGCTTAACTTGAAGATATTTTCATGCAAGATAGTTATTTGATTAATATTTATAAGGGAAGGCAAATGCTAGATGTTCATATTTTACAATGTTTCTCACACAACTATCAGGTCCTTCATTCCTGCTTTCTTCCTAAAAAGGCTTGAAACACATTTAAACACATGTGTTTTAAAAATTGAATATTAGAGTTGAAGAGGTTCCTCAAGATTTAAGAATTTGTTTTATTCTTGAAATGGACCTGACTGTGGTTTCCAACACCCATTCACACAACCTATTAGCCAAGCTCCAGGAGATCTAGTGCACTCTTCTAGACTCGACAAGCAACCCATGCATGATCTTCCATACAAATAATTTGTAAGATTCATATATATTGTCTCATAAACACATTCATTTATTATTGTTTTTACTCTTGTGTAAGATTCTAGTATAGAGGTCATTGAGATTGAAGAAAGACTCCTGGGAAATAATTATGTGCTTTATGGTGTACTATGATGATTATCTTTCCCTTCAGAGGCAAAGCCCAATGAGAAAGTATTGAAGATTCCTGATTAGTCTTGTTAGTACATATTATCTGTAAGAAAATTTCTGATTCCTTGACTTTAAGGGTAGGAGGAAAATATCTTCTTTAGCAATACTTTTATTACTTCTGTGAGAATTTCATACAACGTATTTTAAACCTGATTATTCATTGTACAACTACTCCTATAACCATTCTTTCTACCCTCCAATTCCTTCCTACTCATCTGAATTTTCTCTCTTGTTTTTTATTTCTCCATATAGTACACTTTTTGCTAGCTAACTACTCTCGAGTGTGCTATCTTCCCAGGTGGACCTACCAAAGATCACAACATAAAAAAAGAAACAATTCAACCCTCCCTGTCAAGTAGCTATCAATTGTAACAACTCCTTAGCTGCAAGAGGGTAGTTTGTGACCACAACCCACCCCTGTTGCAATTTTATCTGGATTTAATTGATGCAGGTCTTGTGCATATTCCCACAATTGCTGTGACTTTACACATGGAATTAGCCTGGTGGGAAATCACTGCATTCTTGAATGCATTAACCACCTCTCTCTTAAAATCTTTTCTCCCTCTCTTTCTCAAAGCTAATTGAGATTTAGTAAGAGGGATATTATTGTTTTCATTTTTTAATTAAATTTAAAAGAAAAATTTACATTTACTCCCCTTGTTCCCGGCCCTCCCGCTCCCTCCCTACCCCACCGCCCTCCCCCTGCTTCCTTAAGATGGGGCAGGATACCCTGCCCTGTGGAAAGCCCAAGACCCTCCCCTCTCCATCTCGGTCTAAGAAGGTGTGCATCCATATAGAATAGGTTCCCAAAAGGCCAATACATGCAGAAGAGATAGGTCCCTGTGCCATTGTCATTGGCTTCTCAGTCAGTCCCCATTGGCAGCCACATTCAGAGAGTCCGGTTTGGTGATATGCTCCTTCAGTCCTGGTCCAGCTGGATTTGATGAGCTCCCAATAGATCAAGCACACTGTCTCAGTTGGTGGGCCAGTCAATTGTATGTCACATTCAGGGCTTAATACTTATTCTCTGCATACTTACCTAGTGAGGTTCTCTATGTTTATAGCCAACTACTGCAAGTGGATGCTTCTCTGAAAAGAATTTACAGATGAACTGATCTGTGGGTATAAAAATAAGTCATTCAAAGTCATTTTAGTACTTTAAATGTTTAGCATCCTGATAATATTAGGCTTTCTTCTAGAGCCTATGATCTATGTAACCATAAGTTCTTGACCTTTTCATCAATGCCAAGTATGAGTTTCATCTTATGTTTTGGTCTTTAGATTCAATCAGAGTATTGTTGGATACTCATATAACATTCATACCATTATTGAACCAGTCTTGTCAGACCAGTCATATCTGGTTTAAAGTTAGGTGAGATTGCGAATTATTTTTCTCCTTTTGCAGTATGTCTGTCATATTCCAGAACCATGAATGCTAGTCAGTAGAGATAAAGCATCTAGGACAGTATATCATCCTGAATTTCCAAAGAGCACCCATGTATATCATGATTTCTCTATTCTCTCTTCTACATGATATGTTTGTCTCTTCTATAGCAAGTTTATTGTAATTTTTGATAGTATATATTTTAGGTATTTAAATTATGCCCAAAGTTTTACACAATAACCATTTCTCCCATGCAGTAAAAACTGTAAAGTAATCCATGACAGAATACAAAAAGTTAAGAATAAACAGAAAATATTTTGTGTTTGTAGATTAGAAGAATAAATATTGTTAAACTGCCCCCTAACTAAAACCAACTGAAGATTCAGTGTCGTTTTTACTGAATAGTATCAATTTATCAAAATATAGAAGCTGGAATACCTGCAGACTGGGTCTATTGGTGTATATATGGAGAATTATTTTGACTACATTAATTGAGGTCACAGGACCCACCCACTGAAGGTGAATAATGAAGGTGATGCAAGGTGAATGTTAGCATGTGTGAATTCATTGCTCTAATTTTCTTACTAAGGAAACAATGTGACCAGCTACAAAAAGGTCATAATGTTTTGTCTTCCTGGTCATTATGGACTGTATTCTGAACCTCTAAGTGGAAATAAATCTCCCTTAAGTAGGTTTTGTTTGATTATTTTATTGTAGCAACAGAAAAGAAACTACGACATAATCTCAATAGAAACTCCCAAAGAAAGATTTTGAACCCTGAAACCTTGTTTGACAATTAAAGCAGTGAAGTACATTTACTTGTATTCCCTTGAACAAAGACAATCCTGCTCAATTCAGGGAAAGTCATTTTCTTGAACCAAGTGTGCAGCTTTGGGAGGGGCACACATGGAGTGGTAAAAGAGGATGTTGTCTAGCTAAACAGATCAACTAAATCAACCCTGTCAATCGATAGGTGACAGATGTTACAGGCAGATTGAACTCACATTCCAGTAACAATTTTTGAAGAAATAGAAACTACAATTAGAAAGTTGTTTAAATGAACCCATGAGCCTAAAACATACTGGAGCAGACATAAGTATAATACTATCTAATGCCATCTGAGTCTAAGTCTACTATATAATATTTGTAATAAAAACAGCATGGTGATAATATAAAAATATGCATGTAGACCAATGCACTTGACCATGGATATCTTAAGCCCATGAATTAATGGTCAATTGATTTTCCACAATGTTGCCAAAAACATAGAGGGATTCAAATATTCCCAATAAATGGTATTAAAGGGAATTGCATAACTCACATGGAGGAGAATTAAATTAGAACTTCATCCTACATTAAATACAAAAATCATCTCAAAAAAGATTAAAGATAGTCTAAGATATAAAATTATAAAATTACTACAAGGTGGCATACATAGAAAACTCTGTGACATTTGCTTGTGTAATGATGTTTTGGCTAAGATCATAAAAGCAAAACTTAAAAGAACAAAATGACAGAACAAAAATCAAGAAGACATAAATGCTGTTACATCAAATGAAAAAAGAAGAATGAATAAATATCATAAATAATATATTTGCACACCCTACATTTAATAAAGGATTTATAGTCAAAATATATGAGAAAATTAAAAGCTTCATTAGTGTAAAAATAATCTTGATTAAAAATTGGCAATTCACTTGAATAGATATTTCTAAAAATAAGAAATGGAAATATGCTCCATGTTACTGCTTACCAAGAAAACATGAGACAAATTCTACAATGAGATATCATTTTGTAAGATCAAGAGGAAATTATTCAAAAAGATGAGTGATGGGAAGGGTTGGAAATGCTGTAGTGTTTTAAAAAACCTTTGTATATTGTTGGTGAGAATATTAACTAGTGCCTCCATTATGAAAAAAATTATAAAGATTCTTTGAAATTGGAAAATACAACTATAATTTAATCTCATAATATCACTAGTAGGCAAATATCAATAATAAATGAATTCACTATACTCTAGAAATTTCTGTACTCTCATATTTGTTCAAGCTTTCTTCACAGAAGTCATAATATTAACTTAGGTATCCTTTTATGCATTAATGGTCAATGTCCTTTGTTAATGGCTAGGGTCCACTAGTGAGTGAGTACATAACATACTCATCTTTTTGGGTTTGGGATATCTTACTAAGGATAGTGTTTTCTATTTCCATCCATTTGCATGCAAAATTCAAGATGTCATTGTTTTTTACCACTGAGTAGTATTCTAATGTGCATATATTCCATACATTCTTGATCCATTCTTCCATTGATGGGCACCTAGGTTGTTTCCAGGTTCTGGCTATTACAAATAATGTTGCTATGAACATAGTTGCACAAATACTTTTGTAGTATGGTTGGGCATCTCTTGGGTATATTCCGAAGAGTGGTATTGCTGGATCCTGAGGTAGGTTGATTCCCAGTTTCCTGAGAAACCGCCACACTGATTTCCAAAGTGGATGCACAAGTTTGCATTCCCGCCAGCAATGGAGGAGTGTTCCCCTTACTCCACATCCTCTCCAGCATAGGTTATCCTTGGTGTTTTTGATTTTAGCCATTCTGACAGGAGTAAGATGGTATCTCAAAGTCGTTTTGATTTGCATTTCCCTGATCGCTAAGGAAGTTGAACATGACCTTAAGTATCTTTTGGCCATTCGAACTTCTTCTGTTGAGAATTCTCTGTTCAGATCATTACCCCATTTTTTAATTGGGTAATTTAGAATTTTTATGTCCAGTTTCTTGAGTTCTTTGTATATTTTGGAGATCAGGCCTTTGATGTGGGGATAGTGAAGATCTTCTCCCATTCAGTAGGATGCCCTTTTGTCTTAATGACTGTTTCCTTTACTTTACAGAAGCTTCTCAATTTCAGGAGGTCCCATTTATTTATTGTTGCTCTTATTGTCTGTGCCACTGGGGTTTTACATAGGAAGTGGTCCCCTGTGCTCATGTATTGCAGGCTACTTCCCACTTTCTCTCCTATCAGGTTCAGTGTGGTCGGATTTATTGACAAAGAAGCTAAAACTATGCAATGAAAGAATGAAAGTATCTTTAACAAATGGTGCTGGCATAACCAATGTCAACCTGTAGGAGAATGAAAATAGACCCTTATCTATCACCATGCACAAAACTCAAGTCCAAATGTATTAAAGACCTCAATATAGATCTTGTCTTTTTATACAACCAATGTAGTTTAGATTGATGTATATCTCTTAGGGTCAGCGCTGTTTTCCAGGCCAAGGGGCATTAGGTTGGTTCCAGGTTTTGGCTTTGACAAACAATGCTGCTATAAGCATAGATGAACACATGTCCTTGTGGTATGATTGAGCAGCCTTTCGGTATATAAAAAAAATGTGGTATTGCTGGGTCTTGAGGTACATTGTTCCTATTTTTCTGAGAAACTGACATACTGATATCCAAAGTGGCTGAACTATTTTGCACTCCCACGCGTAATGGAGGAGTGTTCCCTTTACCACATGTCCTCTCCATAATAAGTTGCCATCATTGTTTTTTAATTTGGACATTCTGATAGGTATAAGATGGAATCTCAGAGTTGTTTACATTTTTCTGATGGCTAAGGATGTTGAGCTCAGGGATTGTGATGACTCCAAAAGTTTCTTTATTGTACAGGATTGTTTTGGGTATCCTGGGGTTTTGCTCTTTCATATAAAATTGAATATTGTTCTTTTGAGGTCTATGAAGAATTTTGCTGGGGTTTTGATGGAAATTGCATTGAATCTGTAGATTGCTTTTGGTAAGACATTTTACTATGTTAATTTTACCCACCAAAGATCCTGGGAGATCTTTCCATTTTCTGGTGTCTTCTTAAATTTCTTTTTTCAAAAATTTAAAATTCTTGTCATATACGTCATATTTGGTTAGAGTTACTCCAAGATATTTCATGCTCTTAGAGGCTATTGTGAAGGCTGATGTTTCTCTGATTTCTTTCTCAATCCATTTATCATCTGTAGAAAGGAGGGCTACTGATTTTTTGAGTTAATCTTGTATCCTGCTATATTAATAAAGGTGTATATGAGTTGTAGGTTTTCCTTGATAGAAGTTTTGGGGTCACTTATGTAAACTATCATGTCATCAGCAAATAGTGAGAGTTTGAATTCTTTTCTGATTTGTAGCCGCTTGATTTCCTTTTGCTGTCATATTGCTCTAGCTAAAACTTCAAGTCCTATATTGAATAAATATGGAGCACATGGACAACCTTGTCTTGTTCCTGATTTCAATGGGGTTTTCTTTGAGTTTTTCTCCATTTAGTTTGATGTTGGCTGTTGACTTGTTGTATATTGCCTTTATTATGCATTTTTCTTATATCTCTACTCTCTATTAAGACATTTATAATGAAGGGATGCTGTGTTTTGTTTTAGGCTTTTACAGCATCTAGTGAGATGATTATGTGGTCTTTTTTGCTCAGTTTGTTTATATGGTAGACTACATTCACAGATTTTCATATGTTGATTCATTCCTTTATCTCTGGGGCAAAGCCAACTTGATTATGTGGGATGATTTTTCTGATGTGTTCATCGATTTGGTTTGCCAATATTTTATTGAGTATTTTTGCATCAATGTTCATGAGTGAAATTTGTATGTAATTCTCTTTCTTACTAATGTCTTTATGGGTTTGGGTATCAGGGTAATTTTAGCCTCATAAAAAGTATTTAGCAATATTCCATCTGTTTCTTTTGTGTAGAACAATTGCAATATTGGTATTATTTCTTTGAAAATCTTGTAAAATTCTATGCTGAAGCCACCTGGCCTGGGACTTTTATTCTTGGAGACTTTTGATGACTACTTTTATTTCTTTAGCAGTGAGAGTTCTTTTTAATTTGCTTATTTGGTCTTGATTTAATTTTGGTAAGTGATATTTATCCAGAAAGTTGTCCTTTTCCTTTGAGTTTTCTAAATTTTTGAAATACAGGTTTTCAAAATATTACCTAATGTTTCTCTGGATTACCTTTTTGTCTCTGTTATAGCATCCTTTTCATTTATGATTTTGTTAATTTGGATATTCTCTCTCTGCCTTTCAGTTAGTTTGGATAAAGTTTTGTCTATTTTCCCTTATTTCTCTTTTAAGTTTTTGTCAAACAGGCCTGTCTAGTGTTAAGTGTGGGTCGCTGAAATTTCACACTATTAGTGTGTGGGGTTTAATGTGCGACTTGAGCTTTATAAGTGTTTCTTTTATATATGAGGATGCCCTTATATTTGGTGCCTAGGTATTCAGTATTGAGATTTCCTCTTGATAGATTTTTTTTCCCCTGTGGCTAATAGGAAATGTCCTTCTTTGTCTCTTTTGATTTATTTTGGTTTGAAATCTATTCTTTTAGATATTACGATAAATACACCTGCTTTTTTTTAGGTTCATTTGATTGGAAAAATTTTCCCAACCATTTACTCTAAGGCAATGCCTGTCTTTGAGGTTGAGGTGTGTTTCTTATATGCAGCAGAAGGATGGATTATGTTTCTGGATCCAATCTGTTAGCTTGTATCTTTTTATAGTTGAGTTAATTCCTTTTCTATTAAGGGATATTAATAACCAATGATTGCTAGTCCCTGTTAATTTAGTTTTTATTTTTGGTGATGTTATCGTATGTGTCATTCCCTTCTTTGGAATTTTCTTCTGTGTGATCATCTATTGTTTAGATTTTTGTGGATATAGCTAACTTAACTTGTGTTGGAGTTTTCCTTCTAGTACTTTGTGTAGGGCTGGGTTTGTGGCCAGGTATTGGTTAAATCTGGTTCTGTCATGGAAAATCTTGTTTTGTCCATCTATGGTGATTGAAAGTTTTGCTTGTTGTGATAGTCTGGTCTCTTAATGTCTGTATAACAATTGAACAGGACCACCTGGCTTTCATTGTTTCCATTGGGAAGTCATGTGTAATTCTGATATATCTGCCTTTATATGTTACTTGGCCTTTCTCTTTTGCAGCTCTTAATATTCATTCTTTATTCTGTATGTTTAGTGTTTCGATTATTATATGGCAAGGGGACTTTTTAATCCATTCTATTTGGTGTTCTGCAAACTTTTTGTATCTTCATATGCATATCTTTCCTTATTTGGGGAATGTTTTCTTCTATGATTTTGCTGGATATATTTCCTATACTTTTGCTTAGGACTTCTTTTTCTATCCCCATTATTCTTAGGTTTGGTCTTCTCATGGTGTCTCATATTTCCTGGATAGTTTGTCTTAAGCTTCTCTTATACTTAATGTTTTCTTTGACCGATGAGTATTTTTCCTTTAGTATATCTTCAGCGCTTGATATTCTCTTTTCTGTCTTTTGTACTGTGCTGTTTGTGCTTGCATTTGTGGTTCCTGGTCATTTTCTCATATTTTCAATTTCCAGAGTTTCCTAGGTTTGTGTTTTCTTTATTGTGTCTATTTCAGTTTTCAAGTCTTGAATCATTTCTTTCATTTGTTTGGTTATTTTATCTTCTTTTTTTTAAAAATGGGATTTGTTGATTTCTTCCAATTTTTTCTTGTCTTTCCCTCCATGTCTTTGAGAGCATTTTTCATTTCATCTTTAAGGGCCTCAAACATTTTCATAAATTTAATTTTAGGTCATTTTATTCTTCATCATCTATTTTGGGGTGTCCAAGTCTTTCTGTGGTAGAGTCACTAGTTTTTGTTGGTGTCATGTTGTTCTTGGTCGTGTTCAGTGTGTTCTTACAGTTCTTGTCTATCCATCTTTTCCTCTGATTGGTGTAGTTGGGCCTGTTTCTCTGATGATCAATCTTCCAGGTGTCAGTGGATCCAAGCCTCAGATGGTTGCTCCTTGTGGTGCAGTCAGGTCCACAGTTCTAGTTATCCAGGAGTTCACTCTGTGTTCGTTAAGGTTGCTTTGTGCTCCCAGAGGTTGCTTTGCAATCCCAGAGGTAGTTGTGCCTGCTGACATGGAAGCTCAGGCCTGTTTTCCAGAAGGTCCCTGGATTGGGCTCAATCCAGCAGAGGTCTCTGACTACGGAGGGCTCCCTCAGTGGTTCCTCCCTTGTACCTGCTCCTGTGTGGAGGTCGCTACTTTGGGTCTGCACTTTCAGAAGTTGCTGGCTCAGGTCTTTTAATGCAGAGGTTGTCGGCTTGGTCATGTTTTCACAGATATCACTGGCTGAGGTGTGCTCCCACAGAGGTTCCTGGCTTGGGCCTGATCCGGTTGAGGTATCTGGCGCAGGCCTGTTCCCTTAGCAGTCACTTCTTCTCATTTTTAATTATCTTAACATCCCATAACACAAGTAATTCTCTGTGTCCATATTTCCATATTGTTTTAATGAACTTTCCTACTATGGAATGACAATGCTTCCTCCAAGAACTAAATACCACCGGAAAAAATCCTCAATACAAGGCACAACATGAAACACCTTATTTTTAGTTGTTGGTGAGAGTTTCTCATGAGACATCTATTTTTTTTCTTTTTCAAAACAATCTTTTTTACATTACATATCAATCACAGTTCTCTCTCCATCCCTTCCTTCCACTTCCCCCACCTTTCCTCCACCCCACTATTCATGCACTCCTCAGAGAGAGTAAGACCTTCCATAGGGAGTCAACAAAGTTTGTCACATCACTTGAGGCAGGACCAATGACCTCTTCCCTGTTTCTAGGTTGATAAAGGTATCCCTTGAAAGATAATGGGTTCCAAAAAGCCAGTAAAAGCAGAAGGGATAAATCCTGGTTCCAATGCCCCACAAACAGACAGCCATGTAAATGTCACCCACATTCACAGAACCTAGTTAGGTCCTAGCAGGTCCCCAGCTGTTGGTCAAAGTCAGTGAGCTCACACCAGCTTGTTTCAGCTATTTCTGTGGGTTTCCTCATCATGGATTTGACCCCTTTGCTCATATTATCACTCGTCCCTCTCTACAACTGGACTCAGGGTTCTTGGCACAGTGCTTAGCTGGGAATCTCTGCATCTGCTTCCATCAGTTACTGGATGAAGGTTCTGTGATGACAATTAAGGTAGTCATCAATCTGCTTACAGGGTAAAGGCAATTAAAGCACCCTCTCCACTATTGCCTAGATTCTTATCTGGGCTCATTCTTGTGGATTCCTAGCAATTTCCACCCTACTCCTTGTCTTCCTGAGAGATTAGATTCATGGCAGAAGTACTGGAGTGAGTCACATTTTTTTTGCTACAACTCTGTGGAGTTTCTAGGTTCATGCCACTACCAAGAAGCATGCCACTGGCTACTTATAAATATCCTTTACTGTTTGATGGCAGGGTCTCTTAAAAGGGCTGTACGGTTTTTTCCACTAACACTGAGTCAGGAAACCTCTTTTAAAGGAGCCATGCTTCTGCTTGCTGTCACTGGAGACAATGCTGCTACTAAGAAGCTGTACCTGACTCTGTTCATTTGCCTCTCTAGAATCCTTTTTATGAAGCTTTCTCAAGCTTCATCTGAAAATTCTTCCCAAACATTTAGGCACCATTTATAGATGGAAGTTTATTTCCTGCCTTGCCCCTCAGCTGTTCAGTTCCAACAACACACAGAGGCGTAAATTAATTATAAACTGGTTGTTCTATTAGCTCAGATTTATTATTAACTAGCTCTTAAATCTAACCCACAATTTTTATCTATGTTTAACTACTTTGCTTGGTACCTTTTCTCAGTGTAGCATTTTCATCTGTTTTCCTCTGCATCTGAATGGCAACTGCAGACTGAACCTTTCCTCTTCCCAGAATTCTCTTAGTTGGTTGCCCCAGCTTTATTTTCTGCCTGGCTACTGGCCAATCAGGATTTTATTAAACCAATACAGATGACAAATCTTTTCAGGGTACAAGAGCATTGTCCCATAGCAATATATTGCTTTTACCTTTTATTTTCCCTCAGTGGTAGAAAATAAGTCCCTGTTTCTGAAGACACCACAAAGAAACAAGAAGGTACCATGGAAGCTTCAAAAGGAACAAGACATTGAACAGTCCTGCAAAACTATGACATCTATAAACCATATTAACTATCAGCACATCATGATATCACTAAGTGTGCAGTACTGGCATAAATATCTTGGAAGTAACCAACAGCTCTCTAGTCAGACTTAAGACTGACTCAACAAGAAGGAATACATACATGGTACTGTAAACCTAGCTAAATACTCAGTGCTAGCAAAGTATTATGCATTGGAGCAAAACGTACAACCACTACTTACTAAACCACAATAATCCTTAACAACAGTATACATATTTGTTCTTTTATCCACAGATAAATGAACTCTTCCCCCCTCATCAGGGTAATTTCTCTTTGTACTTGATTGAGATCATTATAGAAAACCACAACCAATGCATAATAGTGCAGCACAATCCAAATGGATTCATCTATAAAACACTTCCAGACCTAAGGCTCAGAGAAAATTGTATAACAGGTGACAGAACAAGTATAAGAGACCAAGGAACATAGAATTTCCCTTGAGACTGTGTTTCCCAGGAATCACGGTATCTATAACCATAAAGGACTCACCACCTTGACGGCCTAAATTTGAGCTGAACAAGCACAACAACAATAAACTTTCTAGGGTGTCGTACAGAAAGAATATGAGACCTCAATCCTACACAAAGATCTCAATGCAACAAAAATTGCTGTCAGAAGAAGAAATTGTCTCCCCCAGGGAAGAGTACACTATTTATTTATCCAATACCAAATGGTCAGGCTTGAAAAGAAATATGCAAGTGACATTACACAAAATGAGAAGGTTATATTTATACATGTATGTATATAATAAGATTTTTTTTTAAAAAAAAGGTCAAGGACTGAAGAGATAACAAGTATAGTTTATTGTTTTTTCTTCTTTACCCTTTGGGGAGCCCACAACCTAGCTACCAAATAAATACACAGAGATGTATACTTTCCTATAAATGCCTGGCCTTAACTTCACATATCACTAGTAAGCTTTTCTTATCTTAAATTAGCCCATCTATCTTTTGCCTCTGGGCTTTTATCTCTCTATATATATATCTTTCTTTTCTTATTTCTTCATGGATGCTAGCTCCTGATGACATCCCCTCCTTGTTGTAGCTTGCTCTTCTTTTCCTCCCGTATTTCTCCTTCCATTTATTCTTTGCCTTGCAGCCCCACCTATATCTTCTCAAGCCTTGCTATTAGCCATTCATCTCTTTATTAGACAGAAAAGAACCAACTCTTCACAGAGTGAAGCAAATGCAACATAAAGGAATGCATCACATCTTTGCATAATTAAACAAATGTTTACAGCATGAGCACATGTAAGACATCTTAAACTAATATTCCACAACACATATGTTTTGTGTAAATTAACAGAAACATATTATTGATAATAACACAGCATTCCAAATTTTTCAACAACAGAAATTTGAAACTAGGGTTAGCACAGCATCTCATCAAAAATTGCATACATTGTCAGTGTAATAGATTCATTTCCTTGAAAATAGACAAAAAACATCATTTGTTACATCCCTTGGCTCAATTTTAGACAGAAGATTTTTTATCTTAGATTCTCTGAGGGCTTTACCTAGGTCATTTTTGCCAGCCACAGCAGTATCTAAAATTTAAAACCCAACAAAATGTTTTAAAATACAGTGGACCAGAGTTCAGTGACAAGGAAGAGGTGAGGCACTAATTTACTCTGTGTACATCTCCAAATTCTGATTCTGATTTGACAGCTACATTTTTCCAAGTTAAACATTTGAAAGTACTTTACTGGTAGTTAATAATGGGGGTCATGGAAAAACAAAATAAGTTTTATGAAGGAAGGTATTATGTTAATTATAATTAAGTGTTCTGTGCTTTTGAAGAAAATATTTAAGCTGGGCTATATTCATTGATAACAATATTTCTGATTAAAGGATGGTTGCAGGGCATATTAGCTACTTTTTATTGTTACATAAAACACTAGTACCAAGAAAATGTATAGAAGAGTTTATTTGGGGCTTATGTTTCCAAAAGGAGTATAAATCTGTGACTACCATGATGGGGAAAACTAACAAGAGTCCTTCATGGAGGTTGGAACAGCAAATTGGGAGCTCACATCTTACATCACAAACAGATAGTGAATTTGAAATGGTGAGTGCCTTTAAAACTATTAATTGCTACCTCCTGTGATGTGCTTCTTCTAGTCAAACCACATTACCTAAGAGTCCCCAAAAGGTGCCACTAATCAGGGACCAAATATTCATATGCTGGAGTCTTTAGAGAACATTCTTTTAATACTAGAAATTCTAAAAGAAAAAGAAAACAAATCCTACCGGCCTGCGCCACCAGAACTGGGATATACCCAAGAGATGCCCAACTGTACTACAAAAGCATTTGTGCTACTATGTTCAGAGCAGCATTGTTTGTAATAGCCAGAACCTGGAAACAACCTAGATGCCCCTCAATGGAAGAATAGATCCAGAAAGTGTAGAATATATACCCATTAGAATACTACTCAGCGGAAAAAAACAATGACATTTTGAATTTTGCATGCAAATGGATGGAAATAGAAAACTCTATCCTTAGTGAGATATCCCAAACCCAAAAAGAT
>JAQHUG010000100.1:3714454-3733650 GCA_028555095.1 Dicrostonyx torquatus
AAAGGGATGGGGGTAGAAGGGAGAAGGAAGAACTGGGGAGAGCCTGGTGGGGGAGGGTGGAGATAGAGGAAGGGTAGATATTGGAGAAGGAAATAAGATCTACATTAAGGGAGTATTTTGTGATTGGCAAGAGACTTGTCTCTAGAGGGGATCCCTGGTGTTCCCAGGGATGTCCCCAGCTAGGTACTTGGGCAGCAGAAGAGAGAGTGCCTGAACTGACCTTGTCCCATAGTTACATTGTTAAATATCTTGATGGTCACCATAGAAATTTTGCATGATGGATGGAGATAGAGCCAGAGACCCACATTCACATCAGAGCAAGGGATTGAGCTACCAAGGTCCAGTGGAGGGGCAGAAGGAGGGAGAAGAGGAGCAAGGAAGTCAGGACCCTGAGGGACCAGCCCACCAACTGTGAGACAGTGTGCTTGATCTATTGGGAGCTCATCAAATCTAGCTGGACCAGGTCTGAATGAGCATATGACCAAACCGGACTCTCTGAATGTGGCTGCCAATGGGGACTGACTGAGAAGCCAAGATAATGGCACAGGGACCTATCTATCTCTTCTGCATGTGTTGGCTTTTTGGGAATCTATTCATTATGGATGCACACCTTCTTAGACCGAGATGGAAGGGGGAGGGCCTTGGGCTTCACACAGGGCAGGGGGAGGGCGGTGGGGTAGTGGGGGAGCAGGAGGGCCTGGGACAAGGGGAGTAAATGTATTTTTTTCTTTTAACAATAAAAAAAAGAAAAAGAAAAATTTCTCAATTAGAATGCTAGGCAATTCTTGCAATACTTAGTTTTAGGAGATTTCAGTGAGTGTCATAAGTTATAGCACTCTTCAATTTGTGTCATATTTAACGTCTCAGAACATATGAGAACTACTGTCCACACAAACAAATAATGTTTTAACATTTGTCTATGTTGAATGTAAAATTATGTTATTTTTTTTGTCTAAATGGACTTGCCACACATACATATTGGTATCTTCAGAATAAACTTAGTGTAATCTTGAATACATAAAAACAATGGAACTAACTAAGTTTATAAATAATGTTGATAGAATATACTTATGGTCTTAAAGAAAGGCAGAAAACAAAAATATTGGACTGAATGTAAAAGAGACTGAGAAGTAAGTAGAGAGGAAAAAAATATTAAATGTTTATGTATGATGATCAGTAAATGTTGTTTCAGTGACACCTAACATAGGTGGAAAACTAATTTTTCAATATACCTTTATGTGCTAGAATATTCCCATGCATTTTGTGTTTCACTGAACACTAGCACAATAGATGAACTAAATTTCTATTAGGGACCTCGCCTCATTCACTATCCCTGTGCTATAACATGTATTCATTTTGCATTTCAAAGACACATTCAAAAGTTGAACAGCAGTGTACAGAACTGGGAAAACTTACCTAAGAGCAATAAACATGCTTCACCTAAGGCATTTGCTGACCCATCAGTAACTCTCTAATAGAGAAGTTAAGTTCTCACACATGGACAAGCTTCTAGTGGAATGAAGATTTCTTGACAATGGCCCTAGAATTGCACTCATTATCTTAATAGCTGATGGAGATAAAAGAGCTAAGAGAATAAAATCTCTCAAAACAATTCCCTCTCCAGTGTTTTCTGTTAAAATAAAGCGACTCACAGCATGATGACAGTGATCCTCTTTTGGAAAGCTAGCCACACATTTAAAAAAAAATCAATAAGTAGTCCTGTAGTCAGCACACAATTCTCTGTACCAAGGTCAGGTGGAACTATTCTTACACCATAACAAAGAAACCAGGTGTCAGTATTCTCATGCAAAGGTGGAGTACTGCCCACTGAGCAAGCTCTTTGAACCTCACTACAGGGTGATAAATAGTATTGTCTGTCTACTAATAAGGAGGCTGAAACTGACCCAAACTTGAAATGAAAAAGATACAAACTTTTTATAGTAGAAAAATAAATATCCATTGCTAACAAAGCAAAGCATAGTGAGATGAGGAAAAAAATCTATTCTCAATGCTTTAAGTAACATATCAGCTGTACTTTCTAAAATAATCACAATCCCCATAGCAGTGGTTTTCAAATTATAGTGTATGCTACAATTACGTAGAGTTATCTTTTTCATCATGTAGTTTATACTGGGATAATGTACAGAAACTGATGAGGGCATGGTGAGGCTAATGCATCTATTTCTTTCCCAAATTTACTAGGGAGTTTTCAAGTAGATCCTCTGAATACCATCATGTAAACACTACAATACTGACAATTTAGACAATATCACTTGAACTTGTCTGTTTTATTTTTATTTGTTTATTTTATAACAGTTTTTAATTTGAGAGCATTACAATGTAATTACATCATTTCCCACTTCCCTTTACTTCCTTCAACCCCTCCATATAATTCCCTTTTCTCTTTTTAAAATTCTTGTTTCATTTAATAGTTGATTTCTGTGTGTATAAACACATACACAAAGTTGGAGTTCATCCAGAAAGGACTTGTTGGTAACAGGGAGATCAGTGAGAGTGACAGGAGTGGAAAGAGAGTAATATGGATTGAATCATTAAAATATGTACATACCTAGAGATGACAAAATAAAACCTGTTGTTATGTATAATTGATATAGGCCAGTAAAACTTTTAAAAGATATCAAGTCTTTTTTTACAAATAAAGAAGAATTATAGAAGTTATTTCATTCAAAAATTATTTAATCTTTATTTTACTGACAGTTCAAGTCATAATATAAATTTTAGAAAATATATACATGCATATTTTTCATTTCTGTAAGAAAGTTAGAGAGTCATACTGGATAATAGAATAATCACTGAGCACTGAGGTAATTAATTATATGAGTCTGTTTCAGGGATCAAAGAATGCTGCATCATAGAATGTCATCCTCTTATTCAACTGATACTTTGATTTATAATCATCTTTTTCAGCTGTCTGAACATGATATGTTTGCATCCTAGTGAAAAAACACCAGAAAACCATGAGTTTAGCTAGTAAAATAAAGTCATGACATGTATTAAGAAAGAATATCATATAGAGGAAGATAACTCCAGTTTCCACAGGACCAAATTCTTGTTAGGTCTTTCAGATTTTTGTATTTTCTTATCAGCACTAAATCAAGAAATGAAAAACAATTTTTCTTTAAAATGGAATATATCAGTGTTCACTCTTCAATCTATGGTTTTCATAGAATGACCAAGTTTTCTATATGATATAGATAGATGTATCTGGGCTGAGAATGTGGGGATAGATTATAAATCTGGCCCATGATGCATAAATATTACATTGCTATAGATATTTCATGGAAGTGTAATACTTAAGAGCTACATACTATCAGGGAGTGCAACAAAGTAAATTCCCCTCTTGTTCTGGAATAGATTTTAGTGTCTTTCATTGAATACCAGATCTAATAGTTGGATGGTATTTAGGGAACATACTGGATGATAATTGCATATTATTAAAAAAAACAAGAAACACATTGAACATAGCAAAATGTTTGCATTATACTTGGTGTACTGAAAATTGCAATAAGGGAGAAGACAACAAAGTTATATGTAGTTACTCCATAGCAATATGTCCATTAAGAAAAGTAACAAGGAAGATTAACAGTTTATTCAATTGAATATTTTGTAAGCCTGGCTTCATAATAAGAAACTATATAATTGCATTCTAATCAGTTAAAAATTTAAAAGATGAAATTCCAATATAGATGTAGAGTTGTAATTTGAAGAATTCTTATAAGAAAGAACTCTTATCTAGTTGAAATTCCACATAATGTGTAGT
Source organism: Dicrostonyx torquatus (assembly GCA_028555095.1). NCBI lineage: Eukaryota > Metazoa > Chordata > Mammalia > Rodentia > Cricetidae > Dicrostonyx > Dicrostonyx torquatus. Next base: position 3,718,236 of record JAQHUG010000100.1, read on the forward strand.
AGATGAGGGGTTATTTGATGATAATTAGATAGAAGATAGATAAAGAATGGATAATGGGGATGAAATAATGCTTTAACAGGAGGTCACTAATAAGATTCTGCAAAATATTGTCAATCAGAGGAGGGAGGGAGCAGAGGAGAATTAGAATGGTTCATAGGCTGGGGAGAGTGGCAGGTCTGAAGAGGTAAGTGTGGTGTACAACAGGGTAACATGAATACCCAACTTGCCTCCGGGGTCCAAAGTGATAGATATATGGGCCTGGGCTGTTGCCAAGGATCATTTCTTGGCCCCAAGCCCTCATACATCTGGGGGGCCCTATATTGATGTTTGTGACTCTTGTCACCATTAAGGGCCACATAGAAGCCTAAAGTCTGGGCCAATACCCTAAACCATGTTAGTATTTGAGGTTCAGCCAAACAGAACTGGGTAAGTTATGTTGCCACCCTGGGCCGTGGTGTCATCCAGACCCAAAATGTGTCCGAGGATCATGTCTGGGTCCGTGGCCCTACTGCAGTCAGGGTTTGTATTGATATCCACGACTCCTGTTACCACTGAAGGCCCAAGCAGTTGTCTGGGGTCATGCTAATCTGAGTGACCCACAATGTCACAATTAAGGCTACAATGACATTCTGACCCTGGGCTGCTGCCAAAGATCATGTCTGGGTCCATGTTGCTACCACAGCCTGATATTTGTTGCCTGTATTGCAAGCAAATGCCACACGGATTTCCCAGATGTGGACTGCCACCTGTGGCCATGTTGGTATCTGAGGGCTGTGCTGCTGCTGGACTCATACAGACTTAAGTAACATGTGCTGGCACCAGGGATCATGGATGGGTCCATGGTCCAACCACAGCGGGGATCAATATTGATACCATTGGCTCAGGTTAAACCCAAGGGTCAAATGGACATCAGGATCCTGGGCCACTATCTAGGGCATCGTTAGTGTCTGAGAGCTGTTCTTCTATTGGGACCATACAGTAAAATGATATCATCTGGGCCTAGGCTGACTTCAAGGGTTCCATGGCCCTGCCATAGCTGTGGTCTGTGTTGATATCCATGGCTCCTGTTACTGCCTAAGGCAGTGAGGATAAAACTGCAGAGAGTTGACCCCACCCCTCACTGCCTATAGTACTAGGGAGAAGTGGCCCTGTACCTTGCCTGGGCAACACAGTACAACTGTCCCTTTTGGCAGAAGTATGGGTGAGCCAGGCTTGAAGACAGGAGAGGGGAGGAGATTGCTCCACTGTTTGCTATTTGGTGGCAAGGCTAGCGAGAGATACCCTCCTTGTCCCTTACTCCCTGTCACCTACTACTGCAGGTGGTAAAAGCTGGTCCCAGGGTCATGAGAGTGGAAGAGCTAACCATGTCTCTCTTGGTCTGCAGCACTCGGAAGAGCCAGCCCTGCCCCTCACTGAGGCAGCATAATAAGGATGATCTTATTGATGGGGCACAGGTGAATTGGCAAGCAAATGTATCTGGAAGATCTAGTCCCACCCCTCATCTGCCATAATGTAGAAAAGGTGAAAGACAGCCCTTCTCCATCCCCCACTCCTCACTACCTGTGATGGCTGGAGAACTGGTCCGGAGGTCTTGAAAGCTGGAGAGCTGGTGATGAAGGGAAACCCTCATCAGATGTGGCACTCGAAAGAGCAGGCCCTGCACCTCACCTGGGCAGCACAGTAGAGCTATCAGGTACCAAATAAACCAACCCTGAGGTCATGAGAGCAATAGAGCTGATCCTGCCTCCCTTCATATATTCCATACAGCAATCAGGAGTGCAAAGCGGGCCCTGTATCTTCACTGGGCAAAGAAGAAGAGCTGGCCCTATTGCTGTTAATGTTGATGAGCAGGATCCGAGGGCCTGCAAGCATGAGAGCTGGTCCAACTACTCAGTGCAGGCAGCATTGAATAAACTAGACAAGACAGTGCTTGAGAGTTCAAACCTGTTGAGACAATGACAGAAATTTGACAGACTGACCAACCTAGCTACTACATAGGCCCAGAACCAGGGATATGAGTTAGTCCACCCCAACACTGACCTTTCCTAGGAACTGCTGGAACATGGGAAGGGAACAAACCTACAGATCCCAAACTGGAGAGTCTATAATGTTGTATAAAGCGAGAGGTGTGTGTTGTGTTCCCTAGCTGCCAGCCGCTGGCCCGCTCAGCCACTGGTCACCTGCACCTGAAATAACCACATGAGAACAGCATTCATTCAAACTATGCCTGGCCCATTATCTCTAGCCTCTTCTTGGCTAACCCTCACCTCATAAACTAACCCATTATAAAAGTCTGTAAGCCACCACGTGGTGACTTACCGGAAAGGTCTAACCTGCATCCATCTGCGATGGGAGCCTCATGGTGACTGGCTCTCTCACTTCCTTTCCTCCCAGAACTTCCATTCTGTCTACTCTGCCCACCTAAGGGCTGACCTATCTTACAAGCCAGGGAGAGTCTTTATTTAACCAATGAAAGCAACAGAAATAAAGACAGACCCACCTACACTATAAGACACAGGACAACAACAGGATATCCAAGAGCAATCCCAGTGAGAACCCAATGTTTATGGTGTAGCAGAAGTCAGAGGCCTCAAACCAGGCCAATGACTGACACATAGCAGTGAACATTTACAAAAATAGATACATGGACTAAATGGTAAACTTTCTGACTCATCGGGTTATACTACAGCTTTCATGTTTCTTTCATTATTTGTCCGTTGTTTTTTGCTGTTTTTGTTTTTATTTTAAATTTTGTTTTGTTTTAGTGTGGAGGCTGCAAGGGCAGAAAGTGGATGCTACAGGACAGCAAGATAAGTGGAACTGGCATGGATGATGGGAAGTCCAAAAAGAATCAGTAAAACTTATAATCTTGAATAATGAGATTAATTGAGCAAGATACAGTGAAAACACAGTCTAACATTTTGTCTTAAAAATCAACTCAGAGGTATGGGTTTCACAATGATGGAGTGAAGACCTTTGGGAATGTATTGTTCCTGAAAACTCATACAAACACTGAAAGCATTGTAAAAGTCAACATTTTTAGAACATGACAAATTAGCCAAAGCTTTCTCACAATCTGAAGGACATTTATAGAAGAAAGCTACTAGTCTCCATGTGAAAAAAAGGTTATAGGAATTTTATATTCCTCTGCTCATATTTACATACTCTACATCCATGGTACATATAAAAATATTCTTTCAATGAGTAGGTGAAAGGAAACAGATTCAAAGTTCTATAAATTTTCTTCCCCAGAGCACTGTCACATTTTAACTTGTCTAGAAACCACTGGTAAAAGCCCCATACAGAGTATTCTTGTCATTTGATTTGGCTCAGTACTTGCTCCATGGGAAAATACATCTCCCCAAGGTGAGTTGAAAACAAGAGATGCAACCGTTTAATTTTTCAGTTGCCTAAAAGCTATGATATTAGTTGGTGCAAACATGCATCTACTTAAATATCAAAGGGGAACTTTGATAACAACATGCACATGGGGGCTTTCAAAAGTTCTGACATACACCTGGGAATCCAGAAATGTATGAACATAGAGAAGTATATTAGCCCAGGAAACACCTGAAAATACCATAATATTTCATCTCAAACTGTTATTTTTTCTTTTTGATTTTTCAAGACAAGGTTTCTCTGTAGCTTTAAAGCATATCCTAGAACTAGCTCTTGTAGACTGGACTGGCCTCGAACATAGAGAGCCACCCTCCTTTACCTCCCAAGTGCTGGGATTAAAGGCATGCACCACCACTCCCCAGCCTCATCTTAGATTGCTCTTGAGTTCCAGAGTAAAAAAGTAGCAATAAAGAAATTTCTGTAAATTACTTACTAGATTTTGAAGACATAATACAGCACACACATCCTCAAATATACAAGACTATATGCAAGTCAATATATAAGCAAATATGCAAGACTGAGTCAAAACATTTGAAACAATCCTGAGTAGCTATTATATGTCTAATTACCTAACTGGAAACAGTGGCATCAGTATCTTAGATGTGACAACTATCAATCTGGTTAGAATTAATGTCTACTTAATAGGTGGGGAGGTGGGGGAACTCATACATGGTACTATAAATCCAGACAACTACCCATGGCTCCAGAGGAATTAGAGCCAAGAGAAGAATCTACTATTACCATTTTGCTAAATTAATAAAATTTCTTACTATTTTCTAAATACCTTATGTTCAAAGATAGGTATAGATCTTTTTCCTTATCAAAGAAATGTTTATTATTATTAGTAGTAGTAGTATTACTAGTATTATTGGCAGAAAGAGACTATTTCAGAAAACTACAATTAGACAAAGTACAAAGAATAAGTAATGGTGGAGTGCCCATCCCCAAATGTGACATCAATAATGTCTTGAGGCTATGGAAATATCTTTGAAATGGACCTAGACACATTAAAAGATGACAGTAAAGACATCTACTAACCAGTATCTTTGAGATGCGATAGGGATGCTATACCAGTGAACTATCAATAATGTGACTGCCTGTCCAAGACTTTATAAGACCCCCTTACTAAATATTCAAGAATGGATCAGGGAAGCGCTCACAAGGCCTAATACATACTTTATAAGCTGGAGGAATCTACTTCTACTTTCTGAAAGCTACTTTTTTTCTTTTAAGAAACAAGCTCCCTTATAGGTTGTGAAAGCCTAAGTACTAAGACCTATAAACAAGTACATACAGCTAGTGCTAACTGCATATATACTAACTGAAGAAAAAGAGATAAAGAGGTAGAGAGAGAGAGAGAGAGAGAGAGAGAGAGAGAGAGAGAGAGAGAGAGAGAGACTGAGCATGGATATATGGGGTATAGGAGGAATCAAAGATGTAGAAGGGGTTGATTTCATGAAAGTGCATTCATCAGTTCTATCTTCAAGCAAATTTATCAACCATATGACCAAACTATGCAATTCTTTGACATATGCTCAAATCAACTCCACAGATACTTGATAATCTGTATTCATGGCAGTTCAGTTCACAATAGTTAAAAAAATGTAACAACTGAATGTTTTTTAAATGATGAAAGGATAATGAGAATGTGGTACATAAACACAATGGAATACTATTCAGCTGTAAAGAAATGTGAAATTGTGAGATTTACAGGTAAATATATGGAACTAGAAAATATTACACTGAGTGAATTAACCCAGAACCAGGAAGACAAATGCTTCATGTTCTTTATTACATGAGAATCCTTGCTCTGAATATTTAGATGTGAATAAATCACCTGGAGTAACAGAAAGTACCAGGAAATTGAAAATGGACAGCAGAGATTAGTGAGAGAAAGATTTCTAGGGAAGAGAAAATCAGGGTACAAGTGCTACGAAGAAGGAAATCAGGAAAATATGAGACAGCCTGATAGTATAATCCTACCTTACTTCCTGTGACTGCTGAATATATGAACTCTACAAAGGAAATTTAAGTGCTAATTCACTTAATCAGTGTAATTTTGAGCTGCATTATACATACATATGTTTATGCCTACGCATAAATTGTGTTAAAAAGATGAAGGATTGCTAAGAACATGACATGTACAAATATAAACACTATTAAAATAGCATCTAAATAGTTCAAGCCAATATTAATAGAACTTTTAAGACAAACATAAAATAAAATGATGATAGTAGAAAACAGTAATTCCTTCCCTGTAATAAAAGATCAAATTATATAGAAAATAAAATTACAGAAATTACAACACTATAGAAAATACATGTAATAGTCATATACATTACTCACAGTATAAAGAGAATAAAAATTTTCAATCAAGTAGTCATATTATTTTTCCAATAGATAAACCTAAGTTAAGAAAACTGGAAGGTTTATTAATATAGATCAACTAAACTACAGATGTCCAAAAATATGTCAAAATGGATGAAAAAAATAAAAATTAGAAAATACCTTTCATTTCCCCCATAACGTGCTGACTTTTGTTAGAATGTAAATATAATCCAATGGCTTTTCATAAACTGTCTTCATAAAACTGAATTTTTTATTTCTAAATTTTTAAAGTGTAATGGTTGGAGGGTTAACCTTTCTTTTTCTGATCACATCAGATAGCAAAATTTGAACACACAATTATTCAATAGGAACATATTAAATATTAAATATAATTTAATAAATGAATATCATTCTAGAAATTTCCTCCAAAGCAGGTATTTCTAGGTATCCAAATTGAAATATAAATCTTCACTCAATGCAAAAATCATTGGCAGCTGAATCCACCCGATTTCTTAACCTTTGATTGTCTAGCTTCATGGCATAAAATATTCACAAATTCATAGAAAATAAATAAGCAGTGCCAGGATTGCTTATCAAAATTAATCTAGGAAAATATCTCAAAATTAAAAATATTAGCAAGAATCAAAAATTCTTATTTTTTTTAAATTCTCTGTATTTTTATTTTATGTATATGCTTTCCCCCTACATGTAGAAAAACAAATTCAGGGCTTGGTACCCACAGTGGTCAAAAAAGAGTATCAGATACCCTGAGATGGGGCTAGAAATTGTTGTGATTCACCATCTGGATGCTGAGATTAAAACCTATATCTTCCGGGAAAGCAGCAAGCAGTTTTAAAGACTGAGCCACCTCTCCAGCACCAACAGTGCTAAATATTAATGGCCTCAGTTCCCTAAAAAAGGCAAAGACTTGTAGGTTATATTATAAAAACTACCTTTATGTAAAATGGTAGTGAGAAAAAGTAAGAAACTAAGGAATGGTTATTCTAATATCAGACAAAACACACTTCAAACCAAAGATAGTGAGGTCAGATAAGGAAAATGATTTCCTATTCACATTCATTACAGGAACAATTCACCATGAAGATATTATTTCTCTAATTATATATGCACCCAGTTTCATAAAAGATGTGTGCAGTGTTTGTGGAGGCCAGCAGATGCCATCTAATTCTCTGGAACTGAAGATATAGACAGTTGTGAGCTGTCATGTGGGTACTGGGAATTGAACCAGGTCTTTTGGAATAGCAGTGTTCTTACCTCCAGAGTCATCTCTCTAGTCCCAGCTTTTAGTATAAAATCTCAACATGTGGTTTTATGATTTTTGCATTGAGTGAGGATTTATATTTCAATTTGGATACCTAGAAATACCTGCTTTGGAGGAAATTACTAGAATGATATTCATTTATTAAATTATAAGGAATAATAGGTCCTAAATTTCCCAGTGGAGAGATATGATATATTGTGGAAGAACTTACATAACATAAACACTAAATATTTGCTGTCCATCAGTCAGCCCTACCACACATATTTTGCTAAGTGTTACAATAATCATGTGAATGAAATTTCTTCATTCTAGGAGAAAAAAAATTGTTTATAGTACTATAATCACCCAGATTTTCATTGGTAGTAAAAGTGCATACACAATAATTTAAATCAGACGCAAATGAATCACTGAAAGCCTAGATTAATAAATCATTGCTAATCTGCTAAAGATTCTATTTTGGCCATTCAGGGAAAACAACACTCTCTCCCTTACATGTCAATTAAAAAGAAAAAGCCAAAAAACTAAGAAACTCTTATGGTTTGTGATGTTAGCAGAAGTGTTGACAAAATCAAATTTTTATTTGAATCTTAGATCAAGTATAGTGGACATTTGTTTCACATTTTGGTAAAAGTTAAGATAAATAAGTAGAAGCTGTTCACTAATCAGGAGTGAAATGTTAAAACAACAAGACTCCTAAGATTAACAATTTGCAATCTAAATAAAAATTATAATACAATCATTTAACATTGTAGGGGAAAAGATATTGAGGTCCTTAACTTTATTTATATTCAATGTCTAGTCTCAGAATGGATTAATAAGCATCATCAAATGTTTTTGTAAATGCCATCCCACCTCAAAAGCTTCACATTAAAATGTACTGAATCATTGGTTTCTGCTATAACATAAGAATATGAATTTTTCAATACAATTTGAGATAATGCTGAGATTCAAGCTCAACAGATGCAAATTTTTATGAAGATGGAATTACATATGACAAAACCATCTTCTTTTGAGAAAAATGAAAATTATAAATTATTGACTAAAAGGTTATATGCAGATATGCATTACCCTAATGATATCTGTGTGAGATAGCTGATGCAATGGTCAGAGGCTGGAGAAGAAAATTGCACCATGCCCTCTCCAGCATAAGTTGTCATAGGTGTTTTTGATCTTGGCCATTCTTACAAGTGTAAGATGGAATCTCAGAGTTATTTTGATTTGCATTTCTCTGATGGCTAAAGATGTTGAGCATTTCCTTAAGAGTCTTTCAGCCATTTTAGATTAATCTTTTCAGAGTTCTCTGTTTAGGTCTATAACTCATTTATTCCATTGAATTATTTGTTCTTTTGATGGCCAGCTTCTTGAGTTCTTTATATTTTGGAGATCAGACCTCTGTCTGGTGTGGGGTTGGTGAAGAACTTTTCCCATTCTGTAGGCTGCCATTGTATCTTAGTGACTATGTCACTAAGCTTTACAGAAGCTTCTTAGTTTCAGGAGGTCCCATTTATTAATTGTTGCTCTCTGTGTCTGTGCTATTGGGTTTATGTTTAGGAAGTAGTCTTCTGTGCCAATGCATTCAAGTGTACTTCCCACTTTCTCTACTATGAGGTTCAGTGTGGTTGGTTTTATGTTGAAGTCTTTGATCCATTTGGACTTGAGTTTTGTGCAAGGTGGTAGATATGGATCTATTTTCATTCTTCTACATGTTGAATTCCATTTACTCCAGCACTATTTGTTGAATATGCTTTCTTTTTCCATTTTATATTTTTTACTTCTTTGTCAAAAATTAGGTATTGACTACTTCACTGCTGATGGGAGTGCAAACTGGTATAGCCACTTTGAAAACAAGTATGTCAATTTCTCAGAAAATTAGAAAACAACCTACCTCAAGACCCAGCAAAGCCGGGCGGTGGTGGTGCATGCCTTTAATCCCACCACTCGGAAGGCAGAGGCAGGCGGATCTTTGTAATTTCGAGACCAGCCTGGTCTACAAGAGCTAGTTCCAGGACAGGCTCCAAAGCCACAGAGAAACTCTGTCTCGAAAAACCAAAAAAGAAAAAATAAAAAGACCCAGCAATATTTCTTTTGGGTATATCCCTAAAGGATGCTCAATCATACTACAAGGAAATATACTCAACTATGTTCATAACAGCAATATTTGTCTTAGCCAGATCCCAGAAACAACCTAAATTCCCCTAAATCAAAGACTGGATAAAGAAGATGTGGTACATTTATACAATGAAGTGCTCCACAACAGAAAAAAAAATAATGACATCTTGAAATTTGCATGCAAATATTTGGATCTAGGAATCATCATATTGAGTGAGGTAATCCAGACCCAGAAAGACAAATATATGTACTCACTCATAAGTGGATTTTTATCTTTTTTAAATTAATTTATTTTGTTTTTCAAAAAAGAAAACAAACTATCCTTTTTCATTTCACATACCAATCCTAGTTCCCACTCCCTCCCTTCTTCCCACTTCCTCCCTTCTTCCCATTTCCTCCACTTACCCTCCTGACCCACTCCCATTCATTCCACAGACAGGGTAAGGTTCATTGCTTTGGGGAAGGTCCAATTCCCTTCCTATTATATCTAGGCTGAGCAAGGTATCCATCCAAAGAGAATGGGTTCCCATAAAGCCAGTACAAGAAGTAGGGATAAATCCTGGTTCTGCTGCCAGTGGCCACACAGTCTGCCCCAGCCATACAACTGTCATCCACATTCAGAGGAAAGAGCTTGGACCGATGCTAGTTCTTTCTTTGTCCTTCTGGAGTTGTTGAGCTCCCAATATCCCAGGTAAATTGTTTCAGTGGGTATTGTCATCATGGTCTTAATGGCTTTTAGAGAAAAAGCAGAAAAAAAGCTTATAATTTACAATCCCAGAAAACCTAGACAACAAAGAGAACCCTAAGAGACAGATACATGGATCTAATCTGCATGGGAAATGTAAAAGACAAGATCCACTAAGTAAATTTGGAGTGTGGGGATTGTGGGAGAGTATAGAAGGGGAAGGGGGAGGAAGGAGGGAATAATAGAAAATATATATAGCTCAATAAAAACAACAAAAAAGAAAGGAAGATCTAGAGTTCCCCCCCCAAAAAAGCAAGTGGCAATAGGTGACTTAGACAGTGTGTGGGTCCACTGGCAGTGGAACCAGAAACAATCGCTCAGGAATGATCTGTGTTTTTTGGAGCCCATTTTCTATGAAGAGAAACCTTGCTGGCCAAGACAGGAGAGAAAGGGTCTTGGTGAAAAAATTTGTTGACTCCTCATGGGAGATCTCACCCTCTCTGAGAAGCAAATGGGAGTGTGGGGTGAGGGGAAAGTGGGGGCGTGGGAGGGAAGGGAAGGGAACTGGGCATAATATGTAAAAAAAGAAAAATAAATAAAAGAAAAAAGAAGATAAAATGCTAGAAAACAGGAGGTCATGCAGAGGTAAGGTAACATGTTGAAGCCACACATTTTTATTAGTGAAATTGTCGATTTCTGGTCCTTGGCAAGAATTTTGATATTCTGACTTTCCACTCCAATACATATATTCAGATATATGTCTATTGCTATGAGTATAAAAGACAAGAAAAATTTTCAGAAATATAGTCTTACAGTCAGCCAGGTCATGGAGGGTTACCAATAGCACTGGAAGTAGGGGAATAGCAGAAATATTGGCATCTATATTTGACTACAAACATAATAAAAATGGAGACAATAAGTGTCCCAGATAACACAAAAAAATGAACATGTTGAGTAGACCTCATTTCCCTCTAATACCTTTGGCAAACTTCTCTATTTGAGGAATTAAACCCAGGAGCTCATCCATGCTAAGCATGTACTTGCTACTCTGAGATCCACCTTTCAAATTTCTGAATGATGGAAATATTTTAGCAATATTATGGTGCTCTGCAGATGAATAACTGAGAGGATCGTCATTCAGTCCTAATTTCTCCATCGGGATAATTAAAGGGCTGTGTGGAAAAAATAACTAAGCCACAGTATATATATACTGTGTGTGTGTGTGTATATATATATATATATATATATATATATATATATATATATATAGTGCAGCAAAACCCCTATCCTATTTGTGTTGCAAAGTGACAAAGAATACTTTCAGAAGGAAATGCTACTATTCAATCCTGCTACAAAGTTTTATGTCCAAAGTGTGACTTTCAGAGGAAATTTAAAAATTTAAACTTAATTAAATTTTAGTTTAAAAATGTAAGAGAAAGGAATGATAGAAAAAAGCCCACAAAACAAGTTACTACAGAAAATGCTTACAAAGTAAATGGGTATAATGTACAAAATAAAACAATAGAAAAGCTAAAGTAGGTGGTTGAAAATAAAGTACAATTGACCATAAATTTTAAAAATTATTTTTATTTCATGGGTATGAGTGTTTGTTTGCACATATGTGTGTATGGTATGTGTCTATGTGATATTTTCAGAGATGAGAAAAAGGTGTCAGATCTGGTAGTTATGAAAGTAGATATGAAGTTATGGATGATTATGGATGTGGGTGCTGGCAGGTGAATTCAGGTTCATTCAAAGAGCAAGTACTCTCAGCTCTGAGTCATCCCTCCAGCCCCTACAGAAGTTTTAAGTATTTTTTTAAAATATTTTTTAACTTTTTTGAAATTCAAATATAATTACCTCATTCCCCACTTCTTGTTCCTCCCTCCAACTTCTTACAGGTCCTCCCTTTCTCCCATGTAAACTCACTGCCTCTTCCTTGTTACCTGTTCTTACCTAAGTATGTGTGTGTGTTCCTAAAAATACAAATAAATACCACAGGTTTATTTGTATACTGATAAAATATTGATTATATATATATGTGTGTGTGTGTATTTTATAGAGCTGGTTATTTAATAACAAAGGTTAACCTTTAAAATATATATGTGAAGTCCCTGGTAAAAATTAGTCTTGCTGTCAGCGGGAGTGTGGTGCATACACCACCTGAAACCACAGTCGAACAAGGGTCTGGGGATTAAAGAACACACAGAGACATTGGTAGCTCTTGAAGCAAGAATGCCAATTTTATTATGTTCCAAGGCAGCTTATATAGTGGACTCCTCAGTCTTTTGATTGATTGTGCATTTCTCTAATGGTCTCCATTTTTGCAGAGAATTTTTCTTGATGAGGGATGAGGACTATGCTTATCTGTGGGCATGAGGTCAAGTATTTAGAATGTAGTCCGGGATTATGCTGGTTTAGTAAAGTGATGCAAGTTATCCTCTAAGATCCTGGACTTCACTAACCCTGGGTGGATGGCTAAGCTTCCAGTACCTAGGATGATTTCCCTCTTGTTGAGGAGATCTTAAGTCCAATTTGCCATAGACAGAACCTGAAAACAAGCTAATTACCCCTCCACTGAAGAATGGATAAGGAAAATGTGGTAATTTACACAATGGAGTACTACACAGCAGAAAAAATAACATCTTGAAATTTTCAGTAAAATGAATGGATCTAGAAAACATCATTTTGAGTGAGGTAACTCAAACACAGAAAGACAAGTACACATGTACTCACTCATAAGTGGTTTTTAAACATAAAGCAAAGAAAATCAGCCCACAAATCACAATCCCAGAGAATTTAGACAATAATGAGGACCCTAAGAGAGACTTACATAGATCTAATCTACATGGGAAGTAAAAAAAGACAAGATCTCCTGAGTAAACTGGGAGCATGGGGACCTTGAGGGAGAGTTGAAGGGAAGAGGAGAGGCAGGGAGGGGAGCAGAGAAAAATGTAGAGCTCAATAAAAATCAACAACAAAAGAAGAAAGCAGGAACCAGACCAACGATTACTGGCCATTCAGAGTGTCAAGGACAGACTGCAAAATCAACTAAGTCGTACAGAACAAAAAAAATGTAATAAATTTTGAAAATCATCAAAAGTCAACTGACAATGACCCCAAAATGATCCAGATGTTGGAACTATCAGTGTACATTTTTAAGTTATTTTTATTTTTGAAATTTTAATATAATACATAATTTTCCCTTCCCTTTACTCCCTGAAGACCCTTCCATTTACCCTTCCTTTGTTTTCTTTCAAATTTGTGACATCATTTTTCATCAGTTGTTGTTACATGCATATGTATTTACATATTTATTTCTAAACAAATAAATACCACCGGCTCAAAAAAAAAAAAAAAAGAAAGTTCTTGGTTATTGTCAACTTATGTATGCACCTTTATAGTTATCATCCCATGCTGGTAATTTTGTGGTTCATATGCATCATAGCTAGGTAAATCTGTGAGTTTTTAATCATGAGCTTTAAAGAATCTTTTTCAGTGGGTACTTTCATGCTACCTGATCATAAAAGGCATGCATTTAGAAATAACGCATTTCATTTGCATATATGCCCACAGCTAAAAACTGAAGAAGGCTAGATGCTAATTATAAACACATACCCAATTATTTCTTAACCATTGTGTATATATTCTGACCATGAGGACCTTTTTGTCACTTTTATAAAAATTGCCTACCATTGCTTTGTTCTACTCTCTTTTGTCTGGCTTTCAAAGAACACACTATAGAGATGTTTTCTTCTCAGAAATCCCATCAAAACTGAGCCTCTCAATTTTGATGTTCCAGTCATTTTCAAGTATATTGTAAAATTAAATCCTTTAACTTTAATACAGTATGCAAATTAAAGATTCACAGTTCAAATAACACCTGTTAAAAAGGATCAGCTCGTTTGTTAACCCAGTATGCTATAAATACATGAGGTGTGGAGTTATTAAACATTCCTTTTATTTTCCTTCTAAGTAATGGAGCCTGTAAAATGTTGGTTAAATTCTTTGTGTTTCTCTCTTTCTCAATCTTTCCCCATCACAATTGAATTGTTTTTATTTCTACTAGGGATTTTCAGGGACACTTTTCTGGGCTCTGTATTAGTGGATTGTTCTTGTAAATTAAGTATTTATATATACATGGTCAAATATTTATTTCCTTAGAAATATGTTCTTTCACCTGAAAACTTCATATGTCCCTCAGATAATGTCTTTCTTTTCCCACTGTAAACTGGATTCTAGGTTTAAGAATGAAAGTCCCTCTGATTCTCTTCCCAAGAAGACTTTATTTGCTTAGAGAGTTTAACATTCCATCTTCTTCAAGAGAAAAGATGGGAAATGTTTAAACACACACACACACACACACACACACACACACAGAGGTTTTAATTTTCAGAATTCATTTCCATTATGTGGAGTGAGACATAAATCGTCATATTGTACAAAATACTGAATATTTGTGGCAAAAGAAAACTAATCTGCTCATTTTTTAAGTTTACAAAGGTTCTGTTTGATCCAGATACGTCAGATGAAACTTCAGATTAATATGAGTAAATACAGATAGTGACTTTATCAATCAATATTTCTTTTTTTACCACATGGAGATAAAAAGATTAAATAAAGAAATCGTGGATATAAACAGGCTTCCTAAAAGTCCTTAGAAATCTCAAGAGAAGGTTTACTCTCAGTTTATTTAGCTGTTACTCATTGTGAAGTGTAGTGTAATACTGTTCATAATTGAATATGTCTAGAAAAATTAAAATTCAACACTTGACATTTGTTCATACATGCATTATTATATACTAGGATTTTTGTGAGAAAATTTCCAAAACAATTAAATACTTCTTATTAACTATAACCTTAGAGGATTTAAGTAGACATACAGATATAAGTTATTAAAGTTGAAACTCACTTTAGGATAAGAAAGTAATTTTAATAAATTATTCTTAAAACTTATAAATTAGTTTGGAAGAACAAAGTTAGAAATACTCATATATTTACCTATAAACTTTACCCATACTTGTTTTTCCTTTTTGATATTTTTGTTTATAAAGAAAACTTTTTAAAGGGCCTGAGAATATATTTTAATTCCTAAATATTTCAACATGTAATATATTTTCCAAAGAACAAAGACATTTACTTAATCTCAATAAAATTTGGATATACTTCAAATAACTAATGAAAATTAATATGAGCTAGCATGTAATTTAATTTTTAACTTTCCAAGGTATTTTTTTTTCTTTTTAGTTTGTGTGACAAACACAGACAACATATGCCATATTATTTGGCTAGAATGTCTTTTTTCTTCTCTATTAATTAATGATCCATATCTCCCATATCATTTTATTCATTTGAGTTCTGAGGTATCTTACTATATTATTGTACTATTATTGCAATGTTAATTCTTTTTTATTTTTTTCTTTATTGATATTTATTGAGCTTTACATTTTTCTCTGCTCCCCTCCCTTCCTTTCCCCTCCCCCTTCAACCCTCCCCCAATGTCCTTATGCTCCCAATTTACTCATGAGATCTTGTCTTTTTATACTTTCCCATGTATATGTAAGTCTCTCTTAGTGTCCTCATTGTTGTCTAAGTTCTCTGGGATTGTGGTT
>JAQHUG010000100.1:3750953-3767465 GCA_028555095.1 Dicrostonyx torquatus
AAAGATTTTCCTGGAAGTCGGAAGCAAACAAAACCTTCAGACAAAAGTTGGAAGCACGGGTGTGGGGATGAGGGTGGGGGTTGGGATGGGGGGAAGGGGTAGGTGAAAGAGAGGGGGTAGAAGGGAGAAAGGAAGTACACTTTATTTCTTACTTGCCATTTCCCTCCATTGCCTGTGTGGCTTTTTCCAGACTGTTTTCCATAGCATAAGTTCTTCAGCCAATGGCATATGAAGGTACTTTTGAGAAAAAGCTGAGATAAAATTAATGCATAAACTTCTTTCATTCTTATATCTGCTTTATACATTTTTTGTTTGTGTCCCCAGAAACATATCACTGTAGAGATGTAAATGGTTTATTTAAAATTTCTGACAAGGCCTCCATGAAATTATGTCTATTTTTGTAAGTGACACATTTGTGAAGTCATGAGGTCATAGAGCTTTCTGTCTTGCATTCATTTAGATCTCTGGTCTGTTACTCTAGACTTAATTAGCCTGGCTGCACATTAACACCCTTCAATGTTCTTGCCTTCTCTACAATGTTGCACAAAAGTCCTACACAAAGAAAACAGTGAAAAATAAAGCATCACTATCTATATTAAGTTGCGTTTGGAAATTAACATTTTATATTATTTGCATATGTTTGCCAAAAAGATGATCCAGGCCTGGTTACACAACAACCATAAAGCATGGATCTGAAACTTTCTAATTAGACAACCCATCATTTGTATAAGGATGATATTCATCAATAATATAGCAAAAGTAAGAATTTCTGTGCCTCTTAACATTTCTAAAAGCATTATCTTAACCATACCTCAGTATGACCTGATAGGGTGAAAGCTATCATCATCCCCATTTTATGGATTAGGAAAGTGAGACTAAAGATATTTTTCAAATTATATACTAGAAAACAGATAATAAATAACCATGAATTATACTCATTTTTAATTGATATCAGTCAGAATCCATAAAGACAGTGAAAATTGACTAAAGTAAGATTATTCTAACCATCTAATCATTTCTTTTTTTTTTTTTTTTGGTTTTTCGAGACAGAGTTTCTCTGTAGTTTTGGAGCCTGTCCTGGAACTAGATCTTGTAGACCAGGCTGGTCTCGAACTCACAGAGATCCGCCTGCCTCTGCCTCCCGAGTGTTGGGATTAAAGGTGTGTGCCACCACCACCTGGCTCTAATCATTTCTTTTTAAGTTGAAATTTATTATCACACAGTGATCATACATATTAACTGCCAGTATGTAATTTCAGAATATGTCCATGATGAGAAGTGATCAAATCAGGGGTATTGGCATTTTGATCTCATCATTTCTTTACTCTTGGAGTCTTTGGTCTTCTTATTCATAGACTGCATAAAACATATAATATACCAGAAATGAATATTTCTTTTTTTTATTTGTCTGTATGTTTATATTCTTCACATGTGTGGGCCTAAATGTGGAGGGCAGAAATCAGTTTTGGATGTTTTCCTTTGCTTGTTATCTACCTCATATTTTGAGGGAAGGACTCTCATTGATTATAAAAAAAATGCTGGCTAGAAAGCTCCAGAGATCCTCCTTCCCCACCCCTACAGCACTAGGATTACATGTGAATACTACCAACTGAGAAAATTTAGGTTAGTTAGTGCTGAGTGTTTAAACTAAGGTATTTAGTAAGAAATTCACCTACCAAGCCATCTTTCCAGCTCCCACAATTCTTTCTATTTCTATGTGTTTTCACACCCATTGTCTAAACTTCTTTTATCCTCATTGTATGTTTTCCAACCCCTAGTAACCACTGTTGTTCATTTCAGTTGACATGCTCACACTTTCTTATATGAAAGAATATATGTGCAATGAAAAAAATGTATGTATGGCACTTTTATTCTGCATCTAGTTTATTTCATATAACACGATGACTTCTAGTTACATCCTTTTTGTTGCAAATGAAAATTTCAGTCTTTTGTATTTTGAGTAATATAGTATTATTTAATATGTATTAGATATCCTTTATTCATTCACCTACTGAAAGGAACTAAGATTACATCTATACTACAGCTATTGTGAACAGTGTTGTAATAAATCTGTGCAGATATCTTTTATTCATACTGATTTCATTTCCTTTGAATAGACTACATAAGCAGACAGTAGATAGTTCAGTCATGTTATAGATCTACTCTGTTTTTTCAGGATAGTTTATGCTGTGTATCATAAGAGATGCACTAGTTTACATTTCTAACAACATTGTAAAATAGTGTCCCTTTGTCAATATCTTCATCATCATTTGTTACCATATCTTTGTTTGCCATTTTCATTTTGGTAAGCTGATATCTCATTGTGCTTTTAATCAACATTACCTGATGGTTAATGATATTTACCATATTTTGATATGTTTTCAACTACTGATATTTTCCTTGTAGGTTATCAAGCCACATGCCAGGTAACTTAACTCACAAAGCCATGCTAAGGTAGGTAGTTTTTATATAAAAAAGGTTTACTTTTGAACATATTATACTTACATGAACACAATGAAATATAATCATATCTATACATATTCCTGCTCCAACTCCTCTCAATTTCCCTAATCTACCTTACCAATTTCATATCTTTTTTAGATAGCACATTATGTTCAATTAACCCCACCCAAATATGCATCAACTATCCACTTGAACATAAAAAAAACTTTCTACAGAACATTTCTTCAATTACGAATGATTCACCTTCCAGCAGCAGTTATCCACTGTCAATAGCTCCTCAGTAAGCCAGGACAGGGGTGTGAGAGGAGATCACTCATATAATGTCTAAGAGAATTTTGGTAGATTCAGTCTTGTCCCGAATTTTTGCATGTACCAGATCTGCTGTGAGTACATGGTTTTCACAGCCATGTCATGTCTATAAGACAGCATTTCACAGCACTCTAGCTTTTACATTCCTTATGTTTCATCTTCTTCAATGTTTTATGAGTTAGGGAGAGTAGGTATGCTAATATTGATGTCCAGATTATTGTCAAACATTGAGTCTCTTATTCTTAGCATTTTGACCAGTTATGCATCGCTTCTTCAACTAAAGACCACTTCAAAAATACCTTTCTCTGACCAATTCTGAGAGTAGCTCAAGCCTATGGATATAAAAATAAATATTTAGATAGAAAGCAATTAGTACTGCTACTTTCTAAGTTTGTGTGGAGGGTTCTCAAAAAGAAATAAAGAAACCTAAAAATAGAACTGCCCTATGACCCAACTATCGTCCCTGGAAGTATATTCTGCAGTCTTTTTATTCTACTGGGGTTACACTTACACATTCATGTTCCTTCCTGCTCTGTTCACAATAGCCAGGAAATAAAATATATTTTTTATTTTGTTGTTTATGAACAGAAGAATGGGGAAGAAGAATGTGGCACACACACAATGGAATGTTAATTAACTTTAAGGAAAATGAAATCATGAAATTTGGAGGTAAATTTACAAAACTGGAAAATATTATACCAAATTATGTACTCAAGTCTAGAAAAACTATTACCTTAATTCTTCCTCAAACAGAAATGCAAATTTCAAATCTTTGTTTTTTTTTTATATTTAACTTGAAGTACAAGTAGAAACCAGAAAAAAACAGAAAGCACATTGCGGGAAGGCATTTTCATGGATGGGGAGGAGTAGACTACAGGCTAAGTGAAAGTAGTGAGGAAGAATACTGGGCCAGAAAGGAGTAACCATGGGAACATAAAGGAATTAGGATGGCTGTTAAACCAAAGAAATTCGATCTGAAGAACTATATGGAAGCCTATCTTATAACTCAGAATTTAAAAAGTGGAGAAATAGTGTAACTTATGTGAAAAAAATGAATGAAGAACACTAAGAATTAAAACATTAAACTGCAACAGAAGTGGGGAGATGTAGAAGAGAAAGGGGTTGCAGGTGATTTAACCAAAACTAGGATATATGAACAAATATTTAATGAAACCCACTAGGTGGTAAACTAATTTCAGACTAAAGCCTAAAAAAAGTGTTTAAATTGAATTACCCTGAATTGGATGGACAATGCTACTCTCGGAAGACAGCTATCATTAATGAAAATTGTAGTGCAAAGTATGTAACTGGAAGACCCCAGTGCCCAAGGGCCCTGGGTGCCTATCAGTGAATTGACAGCCGCCGAGACATCAAACACAAAAGCAATCTCTGGATGCAAAGGCAAGAGGTTGTATTTACATGGAGTCCATGGATGCCTCTGCTTTCGGGAGCAGAGAGCATGTCCTCTAGATTCCAGAACTGGTATTTATAACCCTAAAACAGCAGAAGCTGATGCATAGTTACAGGGTTCGAGGGTGGACCTGACTCAGACTCAAACACGTCAGCTCTGTCCTTGTTTAGGAACACCCTAAAACGGCAGAAGCAGTTTACAGAAGCAAAAAGCATAATTATTGGTTAATTCTAATGAGGCGAGTGGTGATGTGGCCCAAAAATCCCAATATGTCAGCTTTGTCTTAGTCATTGAAAACATCTGGTGTTTTTCTGTCCTTTTCTTTATCTTCCTACTGACTAAGCCTCTGGCCTTCAGAAACCAGACCATAAGCATCCTATCTCTAAGGTTCAGGGCGACTTGGCCTTCGGATGCCTGACCATAGATGTCCTGTTTACATTAACGAGGGTAGCCTGGCTGGTGTCCTACTTTTGGGCTAGGGAGGAAAGGAGGGGGGTGTTTTGTCAGCTTGGGAATACTGCTAGTTTCAAGCCTTGCTAAATTGGCATTATTGTTACTTGTATTATTATTGCAGAAACCAGTTGCGGGGGTCTTTCAGTAACATCTTCCTATAAGCTATTGTTTAGGGAATCGCCAGAGGTCTCCCAAAAAGCAGACTGCTACTGATCTTAGTTATCCACTATAACTATATACTATGACCCTCTTGTTAAGTTTGCCATATACTTTGGCTAGAGTACATCGGAAATCGATCTCAAAATGTTCAGGAAGCATCTTCCTAATGACTAGTGCTCATAGTGCCTGAGATGAAATAGGCTGCTAGGAGGAAGACAATTTTACCCAAGTTTAGCCACTGCAAGGTGTAATGTCAACCTTCCAGGCAAGAAGAACCTATTTGTTGCAACAGTGGCATGACTGCAATAGGTTATTTAGGCACTTTCTGATCAGGTTAGAGGCAAGCTTGACAGGGGGATGTAACATGAGGGCTGGCTCGTTGGGGTTACTGTCCCACACAGCACCCCACAGCCAGCAAGCCCCAAAGAAAATCACACACAGAGTCTACATTAGGTTATACACAGATTGGCCCATTAGCTCAGTCTTCCTACCAGCTCCCATAACTTATATTAACCCATTTGTTCCCATCCATGCAATCCACATGGCCAGTACCTTTTCTTGGCGAGCAGCTTACATCCTGCTTCATAGATGGACTGCGCGGGAATGCCAGAGAAGCTTCCTGCTTCCCAGACTTTCTCCTTGCCCTGCCTCTACTTCCTGTCTGGTTGACCCGCCCACACTTCCTACCTGGCCAATCAGTATTTATTTAAAACATGATTGAACAGACAAGTCTCCTGCACCAGGGGGAGATTTTATGTCTGGCACTCTAATTCTGGTAAAATACTCATGTCTGGAGATGCCATATGCCTTAGGGTAGAACTTGTTATTTTGCTAATGTAAGTATTAATCCCATTTTACATAAGAAATTTGTGTGTATAAAATAATGAAAAAAGTGAATAGTAAAGACCAAATTTATATTTATATTTCCTGATCCTTGTAGAAAGCATCACTGAATGTGAGAAATATAACTGCACCAGATTGTATACTTTCTTCTTGTGCCTTATAACATCTATAGTTCTAACAGAAATTGCTAGGTATAATAAACCACACCTCTTTTGAAATTCTCTAAGACTGATTGATTTATTAGAATTTCATGACTGTGGATAAATGAAGTGTTATAGACACAGTTCCAAAAATTCATTACCTGTTATTAATTACCTTTAAGAGCTTTTCATTGATAACCTTCTAAGATGTATATTTTAAAGTGGGAATGGGGTGTTGGATATGTAATACTATGAGTGTCCTTTGATCTCAGTGTAAGTTAATATGTTTGCTTCTTTGATATAATTAGAAGTTTGATTTTACATATATATATATACATATAAATACACATATAATATACAAGCATATACATATGTATTCCATAATTATATTGAGTCTATAATATGCATGTATGGTAGAAAGAAAAGTAATATTACCACATTAAAAAATAAAACATAGTCAGTTTATTACATTATATTTGATTGTCTCAAATGAAAAAAATCTTATGATATGTAATTTCAGGCCTATTCATACTTTTGTTTATTCTGAATCATTCCACACAGAAATGTGTTTATTTCTAATTTCCATACTTTTTCTTAGCTCATTTTTGTTGATACAAAATAAGCTCACTATTTGTAATTATTTTATGAAGAATTTTTATTCATTCATTTTTTTTTTTGATTTTGTTTAGAGACCGTGGTTTTTGTACAGCCTTGGCTGTCCTGGACCTATCATTGTAGACCAGGCTGGCCTAGAACTCAAACTCACAGAGATCTGCCAGTCTTTGGCTCAGGGGTGCTGGAAATAAAGACATGTACCACCACCACTCAGTTTTTAATCATTCTTAAATATGAATTTTAACTATTTAAACATATGCAGGAAAAATTTTTCTGAAGAGCTGAATTTGTGACCCACTGCCCCCACATGTCTCATGTTTACCTCACCATTCCCACACCTACTTTGCTTTATGAAATGAGATTTTATAATACATACTGTTGTTGCACTTTGTTATGTAACTTTTTCTAGTATAACATCTCTCTAATCAAAAGTATGGTCTTTCCATCTTGTGAGGCACTAACAGTTCTGGCTTGGTGAGATATTCAGAAAACCATCAGCAATTATTGAAATTGACTAAATTTATATGACATAGAGTTTATTTCAAGGTATCTGAGTTTAATCCACCCTAAACTATAGAGAAAATGAACATGAAAAGCAGTCAAATAACGACTTTTCTGTAATTAATATTTTCCACCTTTGACACTGTCTTTTTAGAAAAATGGAAATCTCTAAATTGCCCCAATTTATTTAATTCAATCAATGGGACATATGAATATCTCTTGCTAGAACTGGATGCAATGGAGAGTGATGCCATATTACTGAATATTAAGTAATGTCTAAGGTTAAAATGAAAAAAAAATAGTAAGTTTAGCACATATAGGTATTCAAACGTGCTTGCAGAATTCTCCCAGAGTTCTTGCTCTCCTAATCTATAATATTATTCAGATGTGTGCATATGAAATTTAGTATAATAATATGATAATGTTTGCAAAGAAGTACCATTGTACTGCTATTTTCTTATAGGTGCAAAAATCACTAAATTGAAGAAAAATGTTTTGTAGACAAAAGAAAACATATCTTTTGTCTTTCCTATAACTCTTCACCTAGTCCAACTGTAAACTTTTGTAATGAGCTCTCCTACAGTAGTGCCTATTCTCTTGAAGTCTTTGTGAAACCTGCCAGGTTCAATCTCTTTGAATTTGAACATAAAAATTCCTGGTTTGCCAGACATAGAACAATCCCATTGTTGTCCCCAGGCTCGCTTTCTCTAGGATATCTCTTCATAGATGCAAAGAAGACTGATCAAATATTTGGCTTATAAATAATATTTGGAAACACCATATGACACAGAATCAGTTGGCTTATATTTGTGATGAAAGGCCATGAAAGAGAATTTCAGACAAACTTCCCTTCATCAGGGTGCCAGCATTTTTTGGGGGTATGAAGCTTTTCCAACTGTTTTATCTTCATTATATAAACATTGTTCTCTCACTGAAGGACTCATATAACAGATAATGTGCTCTAATCAAAACTGGAGCTTGCAAGTTAAGTCCTTCCAATGAAGCAGAGAATCTCTGTCTGGATGCCAAACCTAAAACTCCTAGTTTTGATTTTCCTGCTCAATGGTAACCTAACCAGACAACATATATTGAAAATATTAACCAATAAAATTGCGCAAATGTTTTTTAAGAGAGGAATGAATATATTATTCTTTTTCTGGATCATTTAAGATTAGTACACTATAGGTCTTAACCTCTATCAATGCTTATTTAGGAAATGGCGTTAGGAATTACATTAAATTATTAAATTCTTTTTGTTCTCTAATTATCTTTAATATTATCACTATGAATAAAATCATGTTTATGATTCTGAAAATTATATCTCTATTATATTTCATTTTATGTTATAAGTCATGATGTTTGGAAAAGTATACTGTGATTACTTGAATCATTCTGGTTGTTTTTAAGAATACAAGAGGATTTACATGACTGATAATCATGAGGAAGCAAATGATATTTTAGATGTTGTCACAGTGAAACTGAACAATAAATGCCTTATTAGGTTGTCTAACATGTCAACTTCAACCTAACGATGTTGCTTAAAGTATGAATTGTGCTTAAAAGGTGTAGTGGGTTAAGTCAAGATAAGCCATAGTATGAAATATTGCCACAAGGAAAATAAAATAGTTGGCAAAAATCACTCTGTTGAGTTATTTCTCGTATACTGGTCTAAATTATATTTTGGGCTTATTAAAAGCCCAAAACCAGTGAATTCTGAACCATATGTAACTGTATGTTGTAGATTCATTCTCACATTGAATCTTTTCTATTATCCTTGAAACTCTTGCAAAATATCTCCTTCTGATATCACAAGCAATAAAGTGAAAGATACAATAGAATTGGGGGATATTCTATCAAACAGAAGGCTACTTTAAAATGCCCCTGGTTATCTTTATACAATGAAAAGATGCTTACTGTATTTGGTACTTCATTTCTTCTAGATCCTGAATCTCTGAGAGAGAGGAAGAGAGGAAGGGAGGGAGAGGGAAGAATGGAGAGAGGGATGTAGGAAGAGAGAGAAGGAAGGAGGGAGGGAGAGAGGGAGGGAGGAAGAGAGAGATGAAACTGAGTGTAAGTAATGCAATTGAATAATGGAGCATAAGACAGGAGGGAGTGAGACCTGAATATGATACAGCATAATGGTATTGCTTTGATTCTGTATCTATCAAAATAATTTCCATAGTAAAATATGCCCCCTCAGGAAGCATTGACAGATGGAGTAAAGTAAAACAATCCACCATACCTGAGAACCGTGCACAGTGCCAGCTGGACCCATTTAGAGACTGTGAAGAAATGTCAGTCATTATTAAGGGAAGTCCTCTGAGACCAAGAAGCAGAAGATTGGTTTGAAAATGCCTCCCCTGAAGGGGTTCTGATAATGTACTGCAAGCTGAATCTATGACCATTACTCATTAACTCCTGTGCAAGAGGATCATTTTGTGTAATGCAGCTCCCACTAATACTGATGATCCATTGATTGTATTTCATGAACTACACAATTCATTTGGAAATACAAGGGGTAGATGCTGGCTCGAGGCATTATATAATACTTCTCCCCTGAGGATTAATGTGTTAGTATTTGTAATGCACACTGAAGATGAAAATTGCTGTATAAATAATAGCCATTATCTTGTGGTACACACAATAGCAACTACTCCATTAGGAAAATGGAGGGCACAGTAATATATGACCATGGCAAGAAGTCAGATGTAGACTGGAATACCAGCAATATTCTGATGATACCATCCGCTTAAGAAAGCCACTTCCTTCAAAATGTGTTGAAACTCATTGAATCATATCTGAAGAAAGACTTCATGATTAGCTGACAGAAAAGTGGAAAGAGGGAGAGGAAGAGAGAGGAAGGAGGTAGTTAGGAAGAGATGAAGACAGAGAGAGAGAACACACACACACGTACACACACACACACACATACACAGAGAGAGAGAACACACATGCGCAGACACACACACACACATACACACACACAGAGGGGGGGGACTCATTTTGCAGTCTCATTATGCATCCAAGTTTGAAACAGGTTGTATACACTCCAGTCTGAGGCTGGCTTTACCCCAAAAGATTATAATAGTAATGCTTTGCTTACTTCCAACTTTGGTAACCCAGTGGTATGAATGAACAATATCCTTAGTATTGTCACAACCTCGCTCAGGCCACTAACATGATCTCTACCGTGACTGGAGGAAGTTATAAATGACAAAACTGAAATTTAAGTTACAGTTCACATGTGATTAAAGTACATATTTACTCAGAAGCCTTAATGGAAATGTGTAACATTCAAAAAGGCACACAGATCTGTCTCTCATTCCAAGAGTTAGCCATCAGAAGCTGCTGAACTCCCACCTGTGTTAACTTTGTTTCTGTTCTTGCTGTTTACAATTTGTTCTCCACACAGCTGACAGCTTAACTGTATTCTAATATAAACCTTCCAATGGCTTTCCATTTTAATTATAAACAGATCCACATCTCACCTTATCATTAAATTCCTTCAATGATGTAACCCTTGCCTAACTCTTTGATTACATAGTATTTTATGAGTCGAAGCTGCTCAAGTAACATTGACATTCATTATAACCCTTGACAACTAAAGTCCTGTTTTTCCTCCAAGGGAGCGTCATTCACTGTATTTTCCCCATTAATACAATATTGGTACATGTTATATCTTATTTCAGTCTTTTATGCTAATTTTAAGATAAATAATGATTCTTTACAGGTATCTCCACAGACATATCTCATTGAATTATTGCATATATATAACATAATGTTCTTGGAAACTCTTTTATTCAATCTTTCTTTGAATATTTATTGTTATATATTATAAAATTAGTTCTATACATAGTCCTGATGTTCTTTTTTTCAGTAGTATACACTCATCATTTTTTAAGGATTAATATGACTCAAAAATATCAGTTACTACAGAAATATTTTTAAATGAATAAAACCCTTCCCCTATAAGCAACAGTTAGGAGGTCTAGATGAGTATAGTCTAGATCAGGATAAAACATACCTGGTAAGTATTAATAGACCACTATTTAGTATAACATAGCACTGTGGTTAGGGAAATGAAGCCAAAAGGAGTTATATTACAGATCAATATATGAAATGTTTTGGTAAAAGTTGGACCAATGATGGACCCAATGGCCTCACAGAAAGTAAAATTCTGTCATTAGAAATATTCAAGCAGAAGGAAGAAACCAGCAGCCAGAAATACTATATATGTGTTTCTTTACAGGCAGTAGAGTTGGACTAATTCAGCAATTTCAATATGTCAATCCAAAAATCACTGGGATATGCATAACAATACAGATGACTGGAAAATGCCCAGATGACCTGAAAAGGGAGTCACAGTAATATGCGTTTTCCACAAAGATTCTTATGTTTCAATGGAACCTTTGGAAGATTCTAAAAGAAACATTTTCGAAGTACTCAGTATTTTTATATACTATTATGCTATAATCCCATTCAGTAAAGATGCTGAATTATCGATTCTTATGGCATTATAGTGCATAATAGGAATTCAATAAATGTTGTTGAGTATATAGAGTATTTACAAGTAGTTACATCGTAATATTCAAGTATCTTTGTATAAATCAAAGGAGCATTCCAAATATTTCTATAAGAAAGGGAGTGGAATCTACATAAAGAATCAAGCTCAAAACAATCAAGTATAAAAAGTTTGTCATTTCCCACTATCAACAGATTCATGAAATTAATGTTAATTCTTAGCTCTGTTTGTTTGTTTATTTTGTTTTGTTTTATAGCAGTAAGATCTGGAAGTAATAGGAGGACCATTAGCTATAATGATTCAGCCATCCAACATGGCTGACACTTCTGGGATCCAGGACCATGCATGTGCGGACAAGCCCTCAGGCCGAAGCACCTAATGGCCCCAGGAATCTTAAAGGACTCTGTGGACTTCATGTGACCCACATGCAGCATGGTTGCCTCATCTATGTATGACACAGCTGTGTGAGCTCTTGAACGTATGTGTGAGCTCTATCCTCTGCATGTGACATAACCAAGTCATCCCCCTGTGTGCATGCACTAAGCAGCCCTTAAAAGCTGGAGGCACCATCTTCAGTTCTCTATCCCTCTCTCTCTCGCTCTCTCTCTTCACACTGACTTCCCCAGGCCTGAACACAGTCCCTCTAATAAACTCTTAAGTAAGTTTGTTGCATGTTGTTTGTTTCCTTGTCACTCGTGCCAAGGAAATTTCATAGGTGATGTGAGCTCGGGAGGCTCTCCTGCCTCAAGCTCCTCTCCCGGGGTTAGGATCCGGAACCAGATAATTTTTCCACAACAACCACGTGTTCCATCTGCCTGTGCACAAGCTCTATGATTACCACTGGCTTCAATTGGTGAGTTTCTCCATTATGATAAGCTTAACTATTTCTCTGAAGCTGAGGAACTGACTGTCGAGCTCCTGGCAATCTTCTAGTCTTCCTAGAAATGGGAGGACAGCCCCAAAGCATGGTCTTCATGGCTAAGGTTCAGCCCATCACTGACATTCATCTCTGAATTCCTTCCCTTAGCTAAAATCATGTATGGACATCTGGGGGTCAGTCCTCCCATGACTGGGGTCCCAAAATTCCTCAGACGTTTTTCTCCTTTCTTTTCTTTTGAACCACTCATCAGTGGTCCCTGCTGTGGCCTCCCTGGCTTCTGAATCACCTCGACCAGAACTTGTCAAGTTTTAATATCCCGCCTGTAGGTAGATGAAAATCTCCTACAAGCTCTGTGGTGTTCACACCCTGCCTATCGAAAGGAAACATCCCCATATAAGCCTTGTGGTGTCACCGTTTTCACTGGTTTCACAGTTTCGGCTATGGGTAGCAAGCCATCCAAAACCTTCAATCCAGCCTCCCCCTTGGGATGCCTTTTATAGGCCCTGAAACCCCAGGCCTTAATGTCCTACTTACAGATTCCCACACTTGTCCATCTTTGTTTAAAAAAAATGGCCTCAGCCTGGCGGTGGTGGAGCACACCTTTAATCCCAGCACTCGGGAGGCAGAGGCAGGCGGATCTTTGTGAGTTCGAGACCAGCCTGGTCTACAAGAGCTAGTTCCAGCACAGGCTCCAAAGCCACAGAGAAACCCTGTCTCAAAAAACAAACAAACAAACAAAAAAGCCTCGTTACAATTTAGATAACAATTTAAAGTGGCCACATAATGTCCCTCTTACCCTGATATTTTGTGTGAGCTTTCTATCTACTGTCAGTGCACAGGTAAATGGAAGGAGTTTCGTTATATCAAAGCCTTTTACTATGTAAAATCTAAGCGCTCTGTCCTTGCAAGTTGTTCGCCTGCTTACATGTTTCTGGCTATGCCATTGGTAGCCAGAATAACAGTCTACTTCTGCTCTGGACCCAACTAATGAACCCCTGCCTTTTCAACCACAGTGAGTAGCAAACCCCATTCCTTTAGCTCCTATCTCTGTTCCCTCAGCTCCTACCCCTGTTCCTTTAGCTTCTACCCCTACTCCTTCAGCTCCTACCCCCATTTCTTCAGCTCCTGCTCTGGACCTCTGCTAAGGAATCCACACCTTCCCAATCTCAGCAGACAAATACTTCTACTCCTTTACTTCCTGCTGCCTCACCACCTCCCTCGGCTTGTGCCTTTGCCATGTAGACTCTACTGCCCTCTTCAGCTTTCTCTATCCCCTGCCCACTAACTACTCTATCAGCCCCACTGGATTATTCTTCATATCTGGTTCTTGGCCATAGCAGCTCCTGAGCTCTGGCACCCACCTTTACCCCTCCTCTCATACATACACAGGCTGCTATGTAACTCAACCCTGACCAAGCCAAGCCAAGCTGGCTGCAGTTCTCCCATTTCAAGAGGTGGCTAGCATAGATGAGTTGGTTAGGGTACATGCTCCTTTCTCCCTCTCAGAACTCTTCCATATAGAATAAAAACTACAGTCCTGTATGCCTAATTCTACCTTTCATAAAGCAATTCCAATATATTATCCAGTTTTATAATCTCACCTTTCATGATATCTATATGGTCCTATCAAATAAGCTACTTCCTGAAGAGCAGAAGTGAGTTTGGGAGCAGGTCAGACTACATGCAGACAAGATTCACCAAACACATGTGACATACCCTCTGGGGGCAGAGGCGGTCCCCAGGCAGTAATCACATTGTGATTATTACACTCGAGGAATTTTAGCTGGGACCAGTTTTTGACTTGCCTCCTGGCAAGTCTCCGTAAGGCTGCCCTCAAGCCAGTAAACTCTAATAACCTCTCAGAGGTCATTCATGATATGAAGGAAAATCCTTTTGCATTTTTGGAATGCCTCACTAAAGCCCTGCTACAATATACCAACTTAGATCCAAAAACTAAAGAAGGCAGATAGTTACTCATGAGTCATTTTTTTTCCTCAGTACTACCCTGACATTAAGGCTAAACTTAGATATTTAGAGAAAGGATCTTTGACCCTGCAGGCAGGAGTCTTAGAGTTGGCTTTTAAGGTATATCATGCAAGGAATGGAAAACCCTCAATCATCACTGACGCATGCTAGCCATGGCCCTCTGACTGGCCGAGGTGATAGAACACCCAATCCATGTTGTCCATGCTACTCCCTTGGCCTCCTCATGGCTGAGAACTGCCAGGCCCACATTTAAAATATGGTAGAGCTAGTTACTGGGACCGAGCATACCCTAATCCTCATCTTGGTCCCGTGAGACCTTGTCTAAGATGCCATAGGGAAGGACATTGGGCAGCCAATTGTTCTCATGTACATAGTGGCATGGAAAGATCAAACCCAGAAAATTCCCAAGTTGACCTTCTAGGTCTGGCCATGGACAAGTGAGGCTGCTCAGGCTCCTTTGACCCAACCACAACTGTCATTTGTAACAGGGAGCCATGGGTAAACATCATGGTATCAAGACAGCCTATCTCCTTCCTCTTGGACACCAGAGCCACATACACGTTACTGAGGGAATTAAAGGGGCCTACCTCTCCTTCTAGTTTCCCTTTTATCAGGGTAGGGGCACAGCCTTATTTACAGACCCCACCACTTAACTGTGCTTTTAGGGGTACTTATCTCACTCATTCATTTTTAGTCATGCCAACCTGCCTGGTACTTCTTATGGGAAGAAATTTTTTAGCAAAAGTAGGTGCTTCCATTTCCTTTGCTCCTTCCATTCACCTTACCTCAGGCTCACCAACAGCTCCCTTCCTACTCCTTCTAGCCTCCCAACCTCCCAGCTCCAATATGTCTTTTCCTCTACCAGCCTCTCAGGTTGACACTCAAATCTCAGACATCCAAAATCCCTCTGTTGCTAAACACCATTCCCCATAGTTTTTTTTTTTTTTTTATCAAATTACAAGATCCCAAGACCAAATATTATAGCTTCCCTTTTCCCACCCACCAGGCCATCAGCTCCCTTCCAGAAACTGATTGGCTTCTTGATTTCCCTCATTTACCCACAGTCAGATAAGTTAAATATCTCCTTGTTTTGGTAGACACCGCATCTGGGTGGATTGATAGCGTTCCCACCACTAACAAGAGGGTCCAGACAGATTCTGATTTTCTTCTCTGAGAAACTATACCCCAGTTTGGAATCCCAATCTCTCTTCAGTTGGATAATGACTCAGAATTTACCTCCCAGAACTCTCAAACTTTATTTAAGACTTTTAACTTTCCCTGGCATTTTCATATCCCATATCGTCCTTAGTTTTCAGGGCAGGTAGAACGAACTAAACATTCCTTAAAAATGGCCTTGTTAAGATGTCATAGGAAATTCACCTTGACTGGGTAAAACTTTTGCCTCTGGCCCTTCTTAGGCTTAGGGCTCTCCCCCAAAGCCCCCATTTTATCTCGTCCTTTGAACTCATGTATGGGCAGCTGGTTTTAACCCCCAATCTCTTGCCTAAAACCTCTCCCCTTCTTGATTACCTGCTTAGTCCACTGTTATCCCATCTTTGCTCCCAATTATGGGATTTTGCCAGCTACTCATTACCTTAACCATGTGCCAATTCATGCCCACCACTGACTAAAATTGAAGAGCATGTATTATTCTCTCCCCTAAACCAATGCCCCTCATCATTTACTCCTAAATGGCAGAGCCCCTTTAAATTATTTCTTGTGACTCCCACAGCTGCCAAGCTCGAGGGACTCTCTCATTGGATCCACCTGTCTTACCTATTTACTCTTCCACATCAAGATACCCCCACATATACAGTAACTCAAACAGGGCCCTGTTCTCTTAAGTTCCAGAGGACACCAAGATCAGTCACTTTTTATCCAGTTCCAGAAAAATAAAACGTTTAATCACCGTACTCAACCCTCCTGTGCCAAAAACTCCATATACTCTTCATTTTCCTCTTTCTCCTATCTGCTTTACCAATTTCTGTATATCTCTATTGTCATATGTTGTAATTAGTGGAGGTGTGTGGGTTATATGTTCCCAGCGCCTGGCTCCCAGCCCCCAGCTGCTGGTCAGCTCGGCAGCTGGTTGCTTTCTTATGCCTGAAATAACCACATGAGAATGGTATTCAATTAAACTCTGCCTGGCCCATTATCTCCAGCCTTTTCTTGGCTAGCTCTCACATCTAAACTAACCCATTATAAAAGTCTGTATGTCACCACGAGGTGG
>JAQHUG010000100.1:3768362-3782261 GCA_028555095.1 Dicrostonyx torquatus
AGGACATGGTCAAGCATCTCAACTCTCTGATGCTCACAAAATCAGCAAAAAGTAGTCTCAAGAGACCTGACGATGTACACAAAATCACCCTGAAGCAGTCACAAGAGCCCTTACAATGCCCCATTCCCACCCATTAAGAAACTTCAAACTCCCTAAATCATTGTCCCATTCCCACCCATTAAAGACCCAAACTCCCAATTTTTTATAATAAACAAAAGGGTGGAATGTAATGATTCAGCCACACAACATGGCTGACACTTCCAGGTTCCAGGCCATACACGTGCAGAGAAGCCCTCAGGCAGAAGTGCCTAATGGCCCCAGGAATCTTAAAGGACCCCATGTGACCCACGTGCAACATGGTTGCATCATCTATGTATGACATAACCATGCCATCCCCCTGTGTGCATGCACTAGGCAGCCCTTAAAAGCTGGAGGCACCATCTTTATCTCTCTCTCTCTCTCTGCACACTGACTTCCCCAGGGCTGTACACGCCCCCTCTAATAAACTGCTCAGTGGATTTGTTGCATATTCTGTATATCCTTCTCACTTGTGCCAGATAATTTTAATAGCTTCTTGGAGAGGTCTGTGATTTGACAAATTGTGTGTTAATTTCTAATTTTCATGCTAAAATTTTGGTATTGGCCTGTTAATGTTTGTAACTGTTTTAGTTCACTATGAAGATCTTATTGATTAGAAAAAGGTTAAAACTTATCTGAGAAAAACTTGACATAATACCAATGAGTCTTTAGATTTGATATGTTTAATGAGACAAATTTGGGTTTTGATGCAGCTAAAACTATTAAAGACACCCTAGACCAATTATAAAAGGCCACCTCATATTGATTACCCTCCACCCCTTTATTATAAGGTATTCTGACCATAGGAGCATCATATTGTAAGGCATTATCTGCCTGCATATTATTATCTCGTTATTTGTGAACTCTGTCTATAGAAAGTTGGCTCAGAGGTACACAGCATCTAGCTGCACACCCTTCCTTAACCATTTATTTACAGAAGCTAGTAGCTAGGAAAGGTAAAATCTTTTTCCCTCCAGGCAACTTAAGACAGTATATACTTGATGGAATGTCTGTACCGATGACAGGTAAGTCTCTAAAGTAGAAGAAGGCCACTTAAGCTAGATATAGTCATCTGTCCTATAGCAGAAACAAAGGCTTTATTAAATAAATTTAAAAGGGAGGAATATGTCGGAGTCCACAAAAATGGATCCATTCCACCTTGACTAAAGATCAGAGAGTTCATAATTAATCTTGCTCCTTTCAAGGCTATTGACAGGAGATTTAATAAAGATATCTTGACCTAGGGTGGGCTTATTTGGTGGTTTGGGTACTAAGACAGACTACAGAAGTGGATCCCTATCACCTTGACTAAAGGTCAGAGAGTTCAGATCTAGTGTTGCTTCTTCAAGACTATTGCCAGGAGATTTAACTTAAGGTATAACTTAAAATGTGACTACTAACAGGGTATCTTGACCTAGGGTGTGGTTACTTAGTGTTTTGGTATTAACTTGGTAATCACTTTGTTTGTTCCTTGTATCATGATTAAAAAAAGTCCTTTACTTTCTTTCCTCTTGTGAATTGGTGATATTTAAAGATCATAAGAAATAAGCACAGTTGGATTCAGTATTCTCTGGATTGCTCTCCCAGTACAATCCTATGTCTCTGTATCTCATTTTTATCTCTGTTTATTGTGCCTAACATTTCTAATCCACATGCTCCTACCCTGGAACATACGGACCCATTGAGGCTGAACTCCAACATTGGCCACACCAAATTTTCTACCAACTCCTTCGCTTAAAAATAATGGAAGTTTATTCTTTATGATTTCTGGAGATCAAAACTCCAAAACCAAGGTATTAGAAGGTCTACAATGTTAACATGAGGGACAAGAGAGATATCTGAGCCTGCTATGGCTTCCTCCTTTGTTCATTGGAAATAGCTGTAACCTCTGGCTCCATCTTTATGTGTCTGTCCTCTCTGTGTGTTGTGCTTTGTTTTCATTTCTCATATAATCAAGTCATTAGTTACTGTACTTAGGGCCCATCATAAAATCAAAACCCTGTTATGTTCTTAATTGATTTTGCGTGTTTTGCTGTGTGTGTGTGTGTGTGTGAGAGAGAGAGAGAGAGAGAGAGAGAGAGAGAGAGAGAGAGAGAGAGAGACTGAGACTCTGTCTAGGAAACTATGATTAGTCTTAAATTTGTTATATAGTCAAGTAGTCAAGCCTGGTCTTGAAGTTACATTATTATGTTGCATCTGCTTCCCAATTTTTTGGGTTATATGTATGATCTACCATGCCTGGAATCTTCCTAGTTTTTAACTACTTTTTAATTATTGTCAATATCATAATAGCAATATATACTATGGACCAGACACTGAGATTAGTCATTCCCATGACTCAAATATTACAACTACCTTGTCGATAATAGCTTTTAAGTTTTTATGACTTTCATTCTACACTCTAGAAAGCTGGGCCCCAAAGAGTTCAAGTAAGATAACCAATAGTATACAAATTCAAAGTCATAGATTCCAAATTAAAAGACATAGTTCTAGATTTGGTATATTTATCAACATATCATTTATCTCTTTTTCCAGTATATTTTGTATCATGTGCTCAATGTAACTGAATACGTGAATAAAACAGGTCAATGTTATTGCAGCATTCACATTTTGTTCAGTCTCAGCCTATTTCTCTGTTCTATCTTCTGACTGTATTGGTCTTTGTATAACATTACCTCCTTCTTTGTGCCCACATGTCAGTACTGACACATATGCCAGTTTTCAAGGACTTCTTTAATGCATCTAGATGGGCCTATGGTAGAAAGATTTTTAAAGAGTCACATCTACATGAAAATATGCTTCAGAAACTGTTTTTAAACCACTTCGATTCAAATCATAGTCTTCTCAATCTACTTCTGAAAACAAACTGGATGCTGCCAAAAATATTCTGAAAATGTCCCACTAGGATTATTCATGTGCTAAATCAAGTAGATATCAATATCTCCTCTACTTAGACTCATATTTTAAATAAATCAATTTGTGTTTTAAGCTTCCAATTCATACCCAAGAAGGGAAAGTACCCTACCAGCCTTGCTCCCCTTTATCGTTTAGAAAGTAACAATTAGTGTAACATTTCATTTCTAAATATGGATATCATTTAAAAATACAGGAAATTAGAGGTCAAGTGTAAATTTGTCTTGCATCTGTGATCCCTAACGTAGGCAGCAGTCAGTCGATGCATTCTGGTGGGGTCAATACTCCGATCACGGACTGTGAATGGCCTCTCTTGGCGTTATAAAGTGTACAACCTGTAGGGCAGTATCTGGAGACTCCAGTCAGGAGTACTGATTTAGTATAACAAAGGGCCAATTCAAAACCACAATTGATTACAAAGAGTACAGATCCACACCAGTGATATTTCAAGTTTTAGTAAAGTCAAAGAGACTGCTCCACTGGCAGCTTGTTAAACTTGATAGCAGTCTGACCGGGCTTTGATGAGTGGAGGGAATTCTAGTGAAGGGCAAAGCTCAGAAATTTGGAGTTTTATCTGAACCTTTTCTCAATTCTTCAAACCTCCAGGTGCTAGATACCTCATGGGAACTACCTTTCTTTTGAGATTTTGTTGTAATTTCCATTAAAGGTTGTTAAGAAGGGGAAAAATATCTTAAGAGAATAACTTAGGCACTCCATTACTTCGAGTAACAGCAGGAAATCTGGCCATGCAGAAAGACTTGCTAGATCAAAGCCAGTCCTACAAACAAGGAAGTGACCATGCTGCTTATGGGCTTTTAGTGGCTGGGCACTTTGTGCCTGCTTCTGCCTCCATTTCAAGACAACTGCTGCATAATCTCACCTGATTAGTCATCCCATCTATTACCTGCTGTGATATCTATGATTTTCTGTTACACTTGATTAGAGCGTCTGCTTGGCTGTATTTTCCAATAGCTAACATTTAATTCTTATTTCGGAAAAAAATCTGCAGGCTTTTGTATGGATATCTAATTTCCTGTATGTGAAGAAGTTTAGAAGCAGACTATAAGACATGCTACTGTCATGCCCAGATCACTAAGTCTCCCAAAAACCAACTAGGTGACTGAGTACTGTATGTAAAAGCAAAGAGCCTTGATTCTTACACAAGTTTGTAAATTTGGTCTCTCCGTGTGTCCAACATATTGGTGTGATCAGAGAGCCCGGTGCTCAATTAGTGTTAGGCTTTCATAATAGCAAAGGTAGCGGGAGGGATTTCTAAGGTTTATAACCTCTGATTGGCTGACATTTGGTGTCCTGATGAAAAGCACTGGGTGTGTATTGGCAGGTGATCCTGTCTACAATGGTTGGAACCTTAGGAATTTTCTTCGAATGGTTTGTTTCTGGGTGGTACCCGGGTAGTCTCAGTATGTGATCTTTATTGGAACCAGGTATTGCCACAGGGTAAACTACAGAGACTCAGGCCTCCATTGAGTTTGTCATGGCTGGGTCCTACACTATGATTTATTAAATGTTTAGTGCATACCAGGAAGAAAGACTTAAGTAATATTTGTGCCAGTGTTGGAAATCAAACTCAGGACTGTTGGACACCAGGGCTCATGTTATAAAAGTAGGTTGAAAACATTCTTAAGGTCATTAACATATTCTTGCTTATATTGGACACACTGAAATGTATACAATCTGATCTTCTCTTTGCTTTCAATCTTTGTTTTGTATATCACATCCTTAATTAGGACAAAAAGACATAGAACCATAAAAAAGAACTCAGAAGTTGTTCTAGATCCAGCACTTGGGAGGCAGAGGCAGACGGATCTCTGTGAGTTCGAGGCCAGCCCAGTCTACAAGTGCTAAATCCAGGACAGACAACAAAAACTACAGAGAAACTCTGTCTCAAAAATAAAAAAAAAAGAAAGAAAGAAAGAAAAAAGAAAGAAAGAAGAAAACAGAACTTAGAAAGTAGACATGATTTTATAATTAATTGCTCCACAGTCTGCTGCAGTCATTCAGCTAATTCCGTATTCCAAGATTATAATTTATTTACACATATTTATGGCATGGAAAAATTATGAGGTTTATTTTCATGAATTTGTTATCAGTTTTAATTGTCACTGCAAAAAATTTAAAAACGCATTTAATTCATGAAGTAACAGGGTCATTGCTATTTTCATTTTATAACAGAAAAAAACATAGAGTGAGACAAAATGTCATCATCCCCTTGAGAAGAATCATGGCATCAAAGAGCCAATTGGATTGGCTTTAAAATTATCTTTAAAATTCCCGCAGCTCCTGAATATTCAGATTTTTAGCTTACTATGGTTTCTGGAAGACAGTTTTATTTTAAATTTCTTAAATGGTTCACTGTGAAAAACTAGAAAAAATTGCAGGTGCATATAACTCTAAATTGTAAGTAATGTGCAGCTATCCATCACTTAATCACAATATGACTGAATTTGATTTTAAAAAAGCACTAAAATATTTGTCGTATGATGCACTACTGCCTGCCTCTATTCTCCCAGGGATTGATTTGAGGGTTGTATATAGGAGATTACATTTTCACTAACCTATTTCTGCCTAACCCTGAATCACCTCTCTTAAAAAAAATTGATATTTTTCTTGATATCAGATATTTCACAGATAGTCAACAGTGTAATGTTTCATGATCATATAACATCAGAGATTCCAAACCAATTGCTAAACAAGGGGTATATGAATATTTCATTCATTGTAGAAACTAAAAATAGGCAGTATTTGATTTTTTATGTTAGCTCTCTATTAGTCCTTTTATAACCATGTATGATGTTAACAGCAATTAAGTAAATATTTAGTATCAACCCCATTGAACAGACAATAAAATAAGTATCATAAATATTGAAAACTTAAGCACTGAATAAAGGTCACTTTGATTTGGGTTATAGTCCAAATTACATAATCTTCAAAGGTCTAAATTAAATTTAATCTTCCACCTTTAGGCATATTCTTTTGCCTCTTTCTTAGGGTTTTATTGATGTTCATGTTCATTTTTCTCTTTTAATCTGTATTTTATTTCTCAACATAGCATAATACCAACAAGAACAAAAAATAAAATAAAATGAACTTTCCTTCATGGTAGAAATTCTCCAGTGTAGATAGCTAGGCTAAATTCAATTCCAGGGCAAAAGTTCAAGTGTGTTGATATTCTAGCC
Source organism: Dicrostonyx torquatus (assembly GCA_028555095.1). Taxonomy (NCBI): domain Eukaryota; kingdom Metazoa; phylum Chordata; class Mammalia; order Rodentia; family Cricetidae; genus Dicrostonyx; species Dicrostonyx torquatus. Next base: position 3,774,551 of record JAQHUG010000100.1, read on the forward strand.
ACTTTCAATTGATATTTCTTTTCTCTTGTACGCTTTTTCAATCTGTCTTTTCAAGAAGAAATGTGAAAAGAGGAGGCCGATGTAATGTCATAGAAATCACAAACCACAGATGTCCATTTTATTGTCTCTCTGAGCCATTCTTGTAGCTAACAATCAAAAAGACAAGAATTAGAGCATCTTTGTATTCATGCTGTCTACATATCAGATGGAAATTTTTCTCATTAGGAGGAACTTGCTCGAACATCTTCAGCTAAAAGTATAATTAAATATATCAGCTTTTTTTCAGTGGCAATTCTTTTCTCTTCATATTGCTAGGTCCTCTTACCCTATAGTTCATCTATTCATTGAACAGATCTACTTCTCTCTCCCTCTCTCTCTTTCTCTCTCTTATCATTTATAAAGGTCTTTTACTATTGACAAAACAAGGAGCTTTTATTGCTTTATAGCATCTGAATTGTAACTGAAATTCTGCTTGGAATACAGAATTTCTAGGCCGAGTTGACATTCACACTGGCTTTGCCCTTAGCATATATGACAAAATTTAAGAATTTAAAGGATCTTTCTTTCTCTTGATCCTTCAGCATGGAAAAGATTTTGTAACAGAAAGGTTTTTAACATTTTCTAGCCTTAAGATATTATGTGACCAAGGACCCACTATATATCCTACAAAATGTTAACATATGACAGTGTAATTATTTCTAAAGAAAGAAGACTAAAACAAAAGTATTTTTTCTAATATTGACAAATGTTTTGGGAAAATGATTGTTTTCCAAGTTATTTTATTTATTCTCTTTTAAAACATGGCTAATTCTATGTATTTCTTTTCATTTACAAAGTTTTCTTTTCTACATTTACATATATGTCTTTTAACACAGGGAGTCAGACCAGAAACTTGAGTATTGAAGTATTGTACATTAGTCTTCTCCTTTTAGACCACAACTGTGTTTTATAAGGACGTTGGTTTCCTTTTCAACACAGTTTGGTTGCTTATTAGTAAGTACCTTTTTGACTCCCCAGAGGCCAGAGGCCTTGGTCCACTGATAACAGTGAAGGCACTACTTGACAAACACAGGAGGAACTGTGTTTATGTGATATGCTCCTTTTGTTTGTTAGAAAAAAATGACTGGACAATGTGACAAAGGAAATTTCTGAGAGACATGTGCATGAGGTAATGATGGAGTCTTAAGGATCTGTAGCAAGTTGGATTTTTTCTCTAAATACTTAAATCAATACAGGAGCAAGAACAAAGCACTTCATACAGTAGTCAAACAAGTTTTTATAACATTATTTCTAAGCTTCCAGTACACTTTTTCTCTCAGAATCAGACATTTCTTCCTTTTGTCATTTTTGATTAAGTTGGCCATTTGTCATTTCATGAAGTTGATTTCATAAAATGAGAAGAAAAGAACATATGGGAAAGCATGAAGCTTAAGGAGTTCCTTACTGAGATTCTCCAGAGGCAATGTCTGAAGACAGAACTATAGTTCTTATGGGGTACCACTTGCTTCAGGTTTGCAGACTTTCAAAGTAGGAAACAAGCAGAAGCTCTGCTTTGTCTCCAACTGTAAACTGGACTGATCACTCATTAACGGCCAAAGAGGAGTTTGTTATTTGTAGTACTGCACTGCAGGATCACAGCATCATAAGTTTTATAAACATCAGGATCAGCATTACAAGCATCACAAGCAGCAGCAACACCAGCAGGTGCCTAAATAGCTTCTACCCACAATCCTTACCAAGTAATGCCAGACTGAAAATCTTTGTAGCAATGCTGGAGAGTTTCTGTTTCAGTGATGTTGAATGAGGACTGGATCAGGTCAAGTGTGATTTTTTTTTTCTCAGAAGGGAACCTTAGAAAGAGATTAAAATGTGATTTTTATTTAAGCCTTCAAAATCTATTTATTTTAAAAAGAAACTTTTATGAGTATAATAAAAGCATTTAATCAGTAAAATGCGTGCCACAAACTGGAATGTAATACAAAATGGAAGGTTTTCAAAACTGAGCCCATTGGCTGCAAAATGTATAAGCTCTCATAACTCTACCTGGAACAAAACTCTGTCATCTACCTAAGTGTCAGTTGTTCCTGGGGAGCACTTTTGGATACTTAACAAAAGTAAACATATTTTCTTCCTGTCTGTGTTTGTTCTAACTAGGCACTCAAATTCGGGTTCCATTTTTAACTCTTCAAGGGCTGTAGCAAGCAAAAATTAAACAGAGGTATAATCATCGATTTGTTTGCCTCATTTTAATTAAAATTGTGATAGCAGCATTATATACAGAAGTTCATGTAAGGATAACAATAACATTAGAAGAGAATGCAATTATTCAAATATTAGTTACAACACAAAGAAGCTACCATGCTAATTTTCTTTAAGATAATTAAAGATCAGGGTTTAATCTCCTGTCTCAGCAGACACTACCTAGAAAACAGCATGGATGAGCAAATTATGTATTGACATGCTTGGTTTTCAATTTACCATTAGCGCATTCTTTTCCAATTTATCCTTAAAACGTGCATCTGAAAGGGAAGAATATCTACAAAATAAAGTGGGATAAAGTGGTTTAACATGGGCATATGAAGTGATCTAACACATATTTAAGTTTTAACTATAGAAAGTGGCATTAACTTACATTTTCAAATGTGAGCAAACAGAGAATGCATATTGGCACATTTCATGTTCCAGAATTGTATATTACCAAAACGGAAAGCTATATTTGTTATTTTGTACTTTCTTTTGACTGAGACTTATATTAACCAAAGATATTATGCCAAATGCCATGGATTTTAAGTAAGCATGGATATTGTGTTGCAAAATATTAATAATATATTCATAGCCTCAGCATTTGGGTCCTATTGCTGAAGACAGCACCTACACAATTCATTGAACATGAGGAAGTCAAGCTGGTGCCAAAGTAAAGCCTTTTTCACTATGGATTACTGTACAAGGTATTAAACGGTACTCTGCATGCTACCAAAGGAGAAAGGAAAATAACAACCCAGCTAAAAACTCTACAACCTATAATGGTAACCAGCATGCAAGCTATGCTAATGCAGTAGTGGTACAAAGCTTGTAAGGGTAACCAACCAATATCTGATTGGATTTAAGGCCAACTCCATGAGATGTTTAGAACCCATCTCAGATGATGCTCAGTTGGCAAAAACCTGAGACTAACTAGGCTAGAAACCCAAAGAAAAGCCAGTATTATTTTTCTGCTAAATGAAAATAGCAACAATATGACTCCTAATTACATTCTGATACAATTATAAGTCAGTGTCATCCTGTCCAGCCATTATCAGTAAAGCTTCCTCCGAAAGTATATGGGAATAAATACAGAGACTCACTCACAACTGGACAATGTGGGGAAAGTGAGAGACCTTGGAACATTTTGTTCTAAATGGTATGTCTCTATTAATTCCCTCTCCTAACATCTCAGGGAATCCTGCTGAAGAAGAAGAAAAATGACTATAAAAGTCAGAGGGGATGGAGAACACCATCGTGATAAGGCCTGCTAAAGACAACAGGACCAGTTCACATATGAATTCATGGTAACTGTACCAAGCCTGCACAGTTCTTGACTGGATGGCATCCCAGTGCTGAGAATGGAAGTAGACAAGCCCACATCCCTAACCTAGAAGTTATCTCCAAATGATAATGACTGACAAATGAAAAAAAAATGTTTTCTCCAACTGCCTTAGTTAGAATTTCCATTGCTGTCATGAAAAACCATGACCAAAATTCAAGTAGAGGACTTATGCTCCTATACCATCGTTTATCATTAAAGTCAGGACAAGAATTCAAGCGTGACATGAACCTGGAAGCAAGAGTAGATGCATTGGACATGGAGTAGTACTGCTTACTGACTTGTTCTTCAAAGCTTGATCTGCTTGCTTTCTTATAGAACCTAGGATGTCTAGTCAAGGAATGGTGCCACACACAATAATCTGGGCCCTTGTCCATTAATAAATAACTAAGAAAATGTCTTACAGCAGTTTCTTATGTAGACATTTTCTCAAAGGTGGTTCCCTCTTTTCTAGTGACATTAGTTTGTATAAAGATGACATAAAATTGGCCAGCATACCAACAGAGTCTCACTGGGTATACAAACCACTCTTAAGACCAATTCCCATGCTCAGCAGTAGATGATCAACAGAAAATAAACTTAGTAGTATTTTGAAGGTTTTTTTTTCTCATAATGATTTCTCTCTCTCTCTCTCTCTCTCTCTCTCTCTCTCTCTCTCTCTCTCTCTTTCACTCCTTTTCTCATCATGCATCTTATTTTCTCATATATAATATTGCTTTGATTTTGTGCGAGTTTTTTTTTAGTATTTCTCTATTTGCCAATATATGTGTCCCCGTGTCTACAAGTATTTTTTTGTGTGTGTTTTTCTGTTCATTTATTATTTTTTGTCCAATTTAGGCTCATTTCTTTTCATTTTATCTATATTTATTATCTTTTCTCAATTTCTAGATCCTTGTTTGATTTCTAATGAGATAGAGCAAGAAAAAGTATGGATTTGGGTAAGTGGGGAGGGTAGAGGATCTGGGAGGAGATAGGGAGGAAAAACCATAATCAGAATATATTATATGAAAAATGAAGAATCTATTTTCATTATAAAATAGAAAAATGTATTCATTGCATACTAGTGATTATGTATAAGGACATGCAATAATGTTACTAACAATTCAAAACATATTTAAAGCAAAGCAATTAAAACATAAACAGGTGTAATCGGATTTTTCTCTCCCATTTGCTTATTCTCAAATACATGACAGCCACTTCCCAAATTAACACACAGAGATTTAATATTACTTATAAATACTTGGCCAGTAGATTAGACTTACTACAACCTACCTCTTACATTTTATGTTATTCCATATTATTTACACTCTGCATCATGGCGGTACCTTTTCTCAGTAGAGCATGCCCACCTTGTTCTCTCCACATCTGGCTGGTGTCTCATGAATCTGCCCTTATCCTTCCCATCAACCTTAATTTGGTTTCCCAGTCTATACTTCCTGCCTGGCCACTAGCCAAATAGCATTTTATTAAAACATTTTGAGTGACAAATCTTTACAGTGTACAACAGCATTATTCCACAGCATGCATGGCACCTGTAAATGCATAATATGCATGTTAGTTATATTTCTGTTACTATAAGCACCATGACTAAAAATAACTTTAGGAAAAAAGGTTTATTTTAGCTTAGTATTTAAAGAGATATTCTGTAATGACAGAAAAGGCATGTCCTGTTGGCAGGAATAAGAAACTTGATGATCACATTTTCATTTATACTCAGGAAGCAGACGGAGGGAGATCAGGAAGTGGAGTGAGATTGAGATACCTCAAAGCCCACTACTGCTGACATATTTTTTTCTAGCCAAGTTTCACCCATTAAACATTACATAGGCTTACATAGTCTCTGCAAATAATCCCACAACTAGGGAACAATTAGTGAAATACTTAAGCTTATATGGAACTTTTCTCATTCAAACTACCACACTGTGTAATTTTAGATGAACACATCTAAATACTTGAATAACTTGAATACATTCAAGTATACAATTTAAAGGGAGAAAGAAGGTTCCAGAGTGGAAAGAAAATGTAATAATTGTAGATCTCAAAACACTATGATAAAAATTAAAGATCAAATTTTTATGCACTACTAATACACACAAATCAAATTCAACTTAATTAGTCTTTTAAAACCTAAATCCTGAAACTCGGGAGATGGTTACGTGGTTAGGAGCACTTGTTGCTATTCCGGAGGACATGAGTCTTATTATGAGCAACCATATTGGGTGACTCACAACCACTTGTAACTTTAGCTGCAGGGGATCAGAGGCCCTTGGTCTCAATGGATATAGTACCTTTACAAATCTGGAACACACAAACTCAGCAGGCACATATATAAACACACATTTCTAAAATTATCTTTAAAATATTTTAAAATGCCCTAAATCCCTAATAGTAAAAAAAAAGATAAACTAACTTGAAAGAAATGCTATTTGTCCCACCAAAGGAGCAAATTAAATTTGAGAAGACTCACATAGTATTTTTTCATTAACTGCTAAAATAATTTTACACACTTATCTCTTCTGTCTATAAATTTTTTTCCTGATTTTAAAACTAAGTAATGACACCAAAAATGTGGGGTGATATTTTCTACTTGGATGTATGCTCTATTTCCATCTTTTTTGCCTTTCCTACAAAACATGCCAATTCCCCAGTTTCTTCCATAATTTTGAAAAATCTTAAATCCTTTCTCAATACCATGCCACTTCTTGAATGTGATTTGATGGTGGACTGGATGTTAACATTTATGGACTACCAGGTTCTGAAGGTTTGGATCACATGTACTATTTGCTTCTTTGCCATATATAAATTTATAAGATTGGTATATAATTTCTGTATAAAGCTCATATCTAAACTTTCAAGATGTTTTTGTGTAATCCACATTATCCTCTTTCCAACAAATGTTTTATGTATATGTTTGGATAAATTCAATTGGTGTTTGTGAGCCTTCAAATATTTTCATTTAAAATCATCCAAGCTTATTTTTATTATTCTTTCATTTTTACTTAAGGACTTGAGAAGGCCAACCCTATGTCTTATATCTTGTCAGTTTTAACACCTTTTAGAGTACTCTGAATAACAAAACTGCTCAAAAATATGTGTTTAAACATACCATTCTTCAATTTCAAGTTCCATTCTACAATCCCTACAACTGGAACTATATGGAATTATTTATATTGCATGAAGAAAATATTTCCATGAAGTATAAAAAGCAATGTAATTACTCATTAGTTTGTAAACCTGCTTGTAAATTTTGACCTAAATCAGTAACTTGACATAAAATCATTGGTGTTTTCTGTTACAAGTTAAGAACCAAACCAAACTGGAGATAATAGAATCAAAGACCAAACAGAAATTGGGGAGATTTAAAACAAAAATATTCTGCTGTTGCCCCATACTCACTAAGTCCATGAAAAGATTCTTATCTTAATCTTTGTAACAAATAAACAAATCCAAAAGTACTTCCGTCCTCAGTCAGAATCCTCAAGGGCTTCGAGATATGTGTATCATATAACCTACACAATGCTAGGGAAAAAAACCAGCAAAATGAAGTCTTTTTGTTTGTCGTTATCCATTTCTGAATGGCAAGTTCTACATGCTTCTATCCCATACAAGAGTCATTTCTTGAAATAGACAAAACACTAGCTGAGTTCTTGGGATTTTTTTTTCTGAACTGTTCTGTGAATCTCTGATCATTCCTTTGCAAAGCTGATGACAGCATGAGGCCTTGTTTTCTAAATCAAAACATTCAAAATAAGGGTTTTGAATTGCACATCTGTAATAAAAATGGAAATTCTAAGTGAATCTTCGACTTTCTCACTTGAATTAACACAGGGTAAGTTTATTATGGGGACTTGTACAAACAATGTAAAAATAATAGAAAAGAGCATAATTGAAAGATGAGTCAGTTCAGCATGGGGGAGATATAAAGAGTTCTGTGTTACCTTTTCACTAGATTCTGGAACTACCCTAAATATAAAGATCAAGCCCTTACCATCACCCCCAACCCCTACACCCACCCTCATTCCCACACCCTTGCTTCCAACTTATGTCCGACGATCTTGTTTGCTTCTGACTTCCAGGAAAAAGTATATAAGTTTTTCTTTGGGTTCACCTTGCTATTTGCCATCTGCA
>JAQHUG010000100.1:3784101-3802262 GCA_028555095.1 Dicrostonyx torquatus
AGCAGGGGGAGGGTGGTGGGGGAGCGGGAGGGCCGGGAACAAGGGGAGTAAATGTAAATTTTTCTTTTATCAATAAAAAAAAAAAAAAAAAAGATCAAGCCCATGTTACAACTATCATGACTTTGGAAATATGAGTGAATTTTAGCTAGATGCTGGCAGAATTTCAGCTGTTAGGGCATCCTAGCCAACCTAGTAGAGATGCCAGGAGAGCACAAAACTAGAAATCTGAACACTCTTTTTCCTCCAGCCTGACCATCTGTGTGTGGACTCGGAGCATCAAAGTTGTGCAGCTGTGCTGATAATACCCTATTATGAAAAAGAATCATTTATCATCAGATATTATTCATTTCCCTGCCTTCAGTAGCTATAGAACAGTGGTGAAGCAGAGGCAGGGGGTTGAGTGTATAGAGGAGACTCATCACATGCTTTGTTCACAAGTATTATAAACCCATGATATAACAATGATGTTTGTACTTGCAGGGAGTTGTAGATAAAATCCACCTGCATTGATCTAATTATCAGCTTGCAAGTGTTAAGCACATGTTCTCTTGCAAATGTTTTGTATCTCTAAGGTGAAGAAGTGGTCTTAAAATGTCAAGAGAGCAGGGATAACCTGCCTGATTTTCCAAAAGCAATTTTGTGGAAAAAGACATCATCCACTTTGGCTCAAAAATTTAATAGGAAACAAAGAAGTTATAATATACATATGTAGTTTGCAAATGCTCATACACCTATACATACATTTACTTAATGTCAGGGAGTATCTGTGCGTGATGTTTAGTTAAAACTAATTACTCTCCAAACTACACCACTAAGTACCAAACTCAATTCATGAGCACAGAGTAAATTTTTTATATATAGGGATTTTTTGCAGGGTTTTTTTTTCTCTATAACATCTGAACAGTTATATAATGATGGTCTTTCTTCCTTCCAACAGGGTCTTAGGTATCTCATTCTGCTTTTGAATTATTTATGAAATGGAGGATGACCTTAAAATTCTGATCCTTTTACCTTCATTTACAGAGTATTAAGAGTATTGCCATTGTGACTACCATACACACACACACACACACAAACACACACACATGTACACATCCTGGGCTATAGGGAGATATTTAGCATGAAATAATATCCATTATACTACCAATGCAAGCAATTTTCTAAGCATTATATATATATATATATATATATATATATATATATATATATATATATGTTAAACCATAAACTAAGTTGGGCTGAACATGTAGCTTTTAACTTACAACAGGAGATTATTTCATAGAAAAATCATGTTATCTGTCTTTGTAATTTGTAGGACATTTCCAGCAGACATAATTTTACATTTTTGTTTTGGTTTTAATCTTTCCTAAATTTTAACTAGAAGGACTGAAAACAACCCCAGTAAATGTCAGACACAGGATGTATTATTTCAAAACTGTGGGTATGTTTGAAGTTTTGAGCATCTTTATTCCTGGAAAACTATGCATTTATTACCAAATTCAGAGTAAATATGTGTTTAAATTTTTTTATTCATTTTACATACAACCACAATTACCCCTTCCATTCTCTCCATCTCCTCCTCCCACTGCCCCCCTCCCCAGCTCAACCCCATCCACTCCTCAGAAAGGGTGAGACTTCCCATGGGGAGTCAACAATGCCTGGCACTTTCTATTGAGGTAGGACCAAGTCCCTCCTTACCCCTCTCCCCAGGGCTGGGTAAGGCATCCCACCATATGTAATGGGCTTCAAAAAACCAGCTCATGAGTCAGGGAAAGACCCTTCTCCCACTCCCAGGGGGCCAACAAATGGACAAGGCTACTAAATTGTTGCCTACATGCTGAGGGCATAGTTTGGTCCCAAACAGGCTCCCCAGCTGCATGTCTAGAGTCCATGACTTCCCACAAGTTCTGTTCTCTGTGGATCTCCCCATCATGATCTTGACCCTCTTGCTTATGTAAACCTTCCTCTCTCTCTTCGATTGGACACCCATATCTTAAGCAGAGAAAATATGTTTTTAAAGGAATCCTCTTTAGAAAAGGAAAACAGAAATAATAGCATTCATATAAAGGGAGAAAATCTGTTTAAAATATACACAAATTAGTGATGCTCATTATAAAATATATGAAATTAGATTATTTCTTCTTCTCCCAAAACTGTATTTTCCTGATACATATCTTTTGATGTCACTTCATACATCACCTCAAACTGATGATATGGTACATTAAACTCTGTACATGAAATTAAATCAGATCCTTTGGCAAGAAAATGATGCATTCAATTAATACCTAACTTTCTATGCTGTAGCTAATGTGCAATATCTTACTACTTTTGTTGCCTGTACCTTATGATTCATCAAAAGAGAATTTATTCTTTTATTATCTCATTTAATCTGTGTTTCTTTGTGCAATGACAGTATCAATATGAAAAATTAAGTTTACTGATTTCAGTCTGAAAAGACTTTTAATCACTGTGCTCAATATATTTTGAACTTTGCTACTATTCCAGATGAAAGAAAAAAGCCCTTTAGCAATTTATTCCCAAGGTTGGTGCTTATATTATAAACCCATTTGAAATAAATTTTGAAAACTGAACTGTGAAAAAGACATAAAGTCAAAACAAGCAGACAAGAGCAAAAGTTTACCATATTCATTGTTTTTATTTCAGTAGAAGTACATAGCATAAGCTCAATTTGTTAAAATTTTAAGCATATATCAGAGTACTGATAACTTCAAGCCCAAGATTTATAATCTAGAATGCTAAATACCATATAATGGTGACACTATCGGACCCCCAGACTTTGGCAAATATCACAGTTTTCAGTTTATTTACAATGTTTAACTATTTCAGATAACTCTAACAAATAAAATCACATAATACATGGTTTTCTGTAAATGTTTTTTTATTGTTTTCAATGATGTATTTATAATCACCATTATAATATCACAGTGTTACACAGTGAATTGTTACATTTTTCTTACTCATTAATCTACTGATGGGCCTTTGGGCCAAAGACCTTATTTCTCTATCTTAGCTACTGCATGTAGTGATTCAGTATACACAGGGGTACACACATCTTTTAACAAGTTTATGTCAACTTTTAAAAATCAAGTTAGGTTACTAAGTCATAGGGTGGTTCTGTTTTTTACTTTTTGAGGAAGCTCTACGCTCTTTACTATAGACAATGAACTGTCATGCATGCCACAGACTGCAAACAACAGTTCTGGTTTCTCCATCTCTTCACAAGAACTTGCATTTTCTGCATTTATTTAATTATCGACCTTCCCTTCACTAACCATGCTATCAGTATGAAGTGATAACACACTGTGGTTTTAATTTACATAACATTAATAATTGGTAATGTTGCATAAACTTTCCTATACCTGTAGGCCACTTTTATATATTCTGTGAAAATATGGCTGTTATTCAAAGTTAATTCTTTTAATTGTGAAAGGAAAATAAAATTTATTTATTTATTTTATTACATTATGGAATTATATATTTCTTTTCTTTATATTAATCTTTCCTTTTATAATTAATTGCTATGATCTTCACAGAATATGTAATTATAATAAAAATATTTTCATGAATAAATCATTTTGGCATCATGTAGTATTCATTTTAAATTATCTGTTTTTTTATTTTTCTATAATATGCTATTTAAATGTTTTATATCTGATATAAATATATCTATCCAACCCTCTCTTGGTTTCCATTTATCTGCTATATTGTTTGATGAATTTCAGTTCTTATATGTTAAATGAGCCATTGAAGAAAGTGTTCACTTAGATAGACTTTTAAAAATACATCCATGCGTTTAATTTATGTGCACATACCCACAGAAGCTAGAGAAAAAGTGAGATCCCCTGAAACTGTAGTTAGAGACAATGGTGATCCACTGTTTTACTTGGAACCTAACTCAGGTCATTTGAAAAAGCAGTTGGTACTCTTAATGGCTGAGGCCTCTTTCTAGCTCCATTGATGTTTTATGGTTGACTGAAGAATTTAGTTTACATAAAATCAAGGTAAGAGGTCATTAAAAAGTACTACCATTTTATTAAACAATTTCTTCTTTTCTTCAAGTTTCATTTTTCCTGCTCTTTCTTATTTTCTTGTTTATAATAATATTTTCTTTAGTGATATGCTATGATTCCACATTTTTTAATGTTTCATATATCTACTACAGGTTTCTTTTGAATTCCATGAAACATGAGCAAAATATTTTTGCTATAGTAAGCAATTTTAATGCAACAATTATATAACCTTAAGTATATTAAATCTCTGTACTTTTACTCCACACTGTTCACAAATTATGTTTTTGAGGTCAGAATTTAGTCTGTATTCATTAAAAATCACTAACGTTGTGTTTTTCATCTTTTCTCTACCAATATTTATAACATTGATATGTGATTTATTCACTATTATTATAGCATCACACTATTCTCAATTAGGCTATGTACTTTTACCTACAAGTTATGTGTTTGCATTTATTTGAATATTATTAATTATTACTCTTTCTTTAATTTGAAGAGCACTCTATAATTTCTTATAATAAAAGTTCTGAGGATGATGAAATTCCTCAACTTTTGTATGTTTTTATCGTTTTTTTCATTAAATTATAAAAGATACCATGCTGGACATGATAACTCAGACTTTTGTGAACTGATACATGATAATGGCCTTGAATTCTAAACTAGAACCAGATCCATAGTGAGTGCCAGGCCAGCTTGGGCAACAGACTGAGACCCTGTCTCATAAAACAGTAAATGATATTAGTGATAAGAATAATAGCAATGATAGAGGAAAGTTTTACTGGGAGATGTATTCTGGGTCAGTAGGTCAGTGTATGTGCATGCTCTTTGCTCACTCTCGGTATATTTTGAATGCATGAAACTCACTTGGAAGGATATGTTTCTTGTTTTGGAATATGTTCAGAAACTTATTTTTATGTCTATATCTTTCTGTTGACAATTTCATTTTAAGATTTTATATAATTTTATTAAATTTGAATTTGATTTGGGACCCTTTATCCTCTTTCATCTGGACAATTATATTATTTACTAGATTTAGAAAATTTTCTCATGTTATTTCTTTAAATAAGCATCCAGTTCCTTTGTCTTTCTCATTTCTTTCTTTAACTTCCATTATTCAGTTTCCTCATGGTGTCCTAACAAATCCTGTATGCCATGTCTATTTTCCTGCATCATTAGTTTTCAAATGATGTGCCTTTGATTTACTCTTAGGCTAAGTCAATTAGCCTACAGATGACTTTTAATGTTTTTTGTTCATTTAATTCACTGTGTCTCCTTCATTATCAGTGTATACTTTAGAATTACTCTGAAAACACAGAACGTCAGCATAAGTGTGTGTATATTTACATTTGTTCTGGGTTTAGACAATGACTTAATTCACTATGGCAGGTGAGATGACTTGGCAATCAGGGAAATATTCGAACAGACTTTGGTTTTGGAATCAAGATGTGATGAACTTTCTATGGCACTAGTTCTGATAGCTCTGAGGTGCATTGGCACCATGCTGCTCTAGAACAATGTTCTGTAACATGGCAACTCAAATTGTAGATGTGACTCTGATGCAGTGTTACACTTGTGGATTGAAAATATGGCAGCTTCAGTCCTAACATCCCTAAAACAGTAGTAGTATAGGCAATGTGTTTTATCTCTCTCTTCCTCTTATTACTCAAAGTGAATGGATGAATAATAAAAAATTAAAGAGTGCATTCAACATAAAAGGTCACTGGAGATCATGTTTGTTTTTGCTGTTGAATGTCTGCTATTAATAGTCATTACCTTCTGTGATTCTAGCCATCTCATAGTATAAGTTATGCCATTTGAAGCATAAATTTTTAAACTAAAGATATTGTCAACTTTATCGACTCCACTGTAGTTTTTCATATTGCTTAAAGAGACACAGTTATTTTGGTTTGTGAATAGCTGTCTATCCTTATTCTATAGAAACTAAATGAAGATGGTTGGTATCTCCTATGTTCCCAATTTGGTCATTTCTTTAGCTTGTTCATCACCTTTGTGAAAACAATTTTAATGTCTATGGTAAATTTATATGACTCATTTTTTCTATCAGTTTCATCACATTTTTGCTTGATTATTTGGGTCATATTTAATATAAAAATTGAGTCATTTATTGGTCAGGTATCTGTGTAAATATTTCAGAATACTTAAAATATTAATAACAGAAAAGTGTTACATGTTCTCATAAGTTTTTTTAGTCAAATTATTCCTCATATTAACCTTTTCAATAAAATAAATAAATGAAAGCAACTGAGTAGAAGCTTGGCTCTTTTAGCAGTCAAAATCAATCATCGGCCTTCTGAGTGATTTAATTTCTTCATATAGTCACAAAAATACCTATTTGTGCAGCTGAAAACCTGGTTGACATTTTAGGATTCCATATATTGAATATCATTGTTTATCTTTTTTCAGTAGCACTTTTTAGCTTTCTTTAGTCTCTGGTTTGATGGCCTTGACTTAAGAATCTCTATGTTGCTGTACTTGTGGAGATATGGAAAAACAATTGATGAATAGGCCAGTTTTCAAGCATTCCTCCTATTTAAGAAGCTGAGTTGCCTATGTCTTCTGAAATAACCAGTGTTTTCAATTTTGAGACATTCTGATATTCTGATAGTACGGGATACAAATTGATTATTTTTCTGAATTTTCTTCTACAAGCTTTCAGATCATAGGTTTTTAAAATAATTGCTTCCTAAGTCATGAACCACCCATCTGTTCATTACAGATATTTTTCAGGCATCTGTGCATCTGTCATCTGCCTATGATTATAGATGTATCCTCTCAAAATTCAAGCTTTTGCCATTTCAATGAACTTATTAAAAGTCATAGTATATACAACCTATTACATTTGGTTAGATGATACTAATGCAGGGAGAGGGGCTTGGTCCTCCCCCAACTTATGTGCCAGACTTTTTGAATCCCCATGGGAGTCCTTAACCTTTCATAGGAGTGGATAAGGAGGAGTGAGCATCAGGGGAGGTAAGAGGTGGCAGGAAGAGAAGTGGGAGGGAGAACTATGGTTGGAATATAAAATAAATGTTAAAAAATAAAAAAGCCATTAAAAAAGAAGATACAAATAATTTAGTTCTCCAATTTATGATAATAAATAAAACAAGACCATCACAACAAATAATTTTTAATATTATTGTCTTGTAGTTGTTGCTAAGTACACAACTTGTCCCATTAAGGAATAACAAATCTTGTTAATTATTACTATTCAAATAAACAGTTTCTCTTTGACAATATTTCCTCATCTTTAGCAATAAGTGCTAAAATATCTAATTAATAATCACATCTATTGTATTACAGATATTCAAAGCAATTCATCTCTAGTTGATTTAGCCATGCTACAAGATAGAATTTTAGTTTTATTTTTAGAAGAAAATTGAAAAAACAAAAAACATGCTCACATTATGGATTGGTATTAAGAATTTATATGAATTTCAGTATTGCCAAATAAAACACATTGCAGTTCTTCCTCAGAACAATATAAGAAAAAAAGTCATTATGGATGATTTTTGAGTTATCCAAATGACTAACAATTATCCTTTAGCTATTTTTTGTGAAAAGAGAAAACCTGATCCATTTTTATCAAGTACCTAGACCAAGCATTCTTAGATCAAGAGAGTTTGAAATGAAATAAAGATTTTAACTTTATCTTTAACTGTAATTCTGAAAATTAATACTAAATGAGACTTGTTAAATAATTTTGCCTGAAAACTCAGCTCGTGATAGAATGTAAATTTTACAGTTTTCTAAACAATGATGATAATTTAGAAATGAATTTTCTTACTTTGTAGTTTGACTAGCAAATTTAATGAAAAGGATGAGCTGGATATTTTAATTTCCCTTAATATATTTCCATCCAGAGCCCATGGTTCATCACGAAGTAAAAGAAATGGGAAGCATTTAATAAACATGTTCTTTAATAATGATCTGTGCCCTTGATGTTCTGAATGAACAGCATCCTTCAAAAAGAATATTACTATATTCATCTGAAAGCCATATAGACAATGATTTCATTGGAGTGCTATAAGAGTTAATTTCGTATGTGAAATCCCTTGTCTGTTTTGTTCCATTATTTGTTCAAAACTTATAGATGCTTTTGTGAACTTGTTTTCTGGATGAGATTAATTTCTTTACCAGAATTTATTGGTACCAGGTTATTTTCCAAGATGTTGGAATGTATCTTTCAACCTGATATAAACTTAATACAGTAAATACTGAAATTTTCATAGACAGAAGAAATTCTAACATGCCCTCACACTAGAAATGAAACCCTTACCTGAGAGTTTAGCATGTTGGAATATTTCATTAAATTGTGATTTTGAAACAGCTAGTCCTCCAATCATGTAAGCCATTTTTATTATTTTTTCTTCTCCCATACAATACTGCACTTTCACTTCCCTCCACCCTTCCAAGTCCCTCTCCCCTCATTTCTTCTCCAGATCCATTTCTCCTGTTTCCTTTCAGAAAAGAGCGTTCTGAAAGGATACCAATTGAACACTTCATAACAAGATATAATATGACTCGATACAAACCCTCATATCATTGCTGGGTGAGGCAACCCAAGTAGTAGGACAAGTATCCCAAGAGAAAGCAAAATCATCTGAGACAATTCAACTCCCACAGTCAGGAGTCTCCCACTGCAAACACTAACATATTTTCAGAGGACCTAGCACAGTCTCATGCAGGCTTTGTGATTGTCCCTTAAGTCTCTGTAAACCCTTATGAGCCCTGCTTAGTTGAATCTGTGGGCCATGATTTCCTGATATCCTCAAGCCCTCTGATGAACCAGTTTCTCACACTTTCTTAAAACCAACTCGTCTTTCTCCCTCCTTCCCTTTCTCCCTCCCTCTCTCTCTCTGTCCCTTTTCCCTTCCCTCATCTTCCTCTCCATCCCAAACTAATATTCTATATAAATAGTTGAACACTCCATCAAATAAATGAACTAGTGCACAGAATAAATGCTCTTAAAAGGAACAAATATGGCTCTTGCTGCTTTGAGGACTTTTCATCAGCAACTCAGGGATTGAGGAGGATAAATGGAGTTCGCAGAGTAATCACTCAACTTGATTTTTCTATCTGAGAGAGTAAAATTTAATTCTCTATGTCCTGCAAGAAGGACAAAACTTAGCTTTCTGGGGCCAGTGAAAAAGGAACACACACATCTCCAACATGTTAGACTCTCACCTAGGGTGCTGATGAATGGGAAGTCTTCAGCAGGTCACAGAAACTAAAGAGGAGATGCAAAGCGGAAAAAATACTAGACAGACAAACAGACACATGAGGACCTTTCTGAGGCCAAAGTTTAGTTCTTCATTTTTTATTTGTTCTTCACTATTATTCTGTTACTTGTTGTACTCTATTCTTTTTCTTTTCTGTTCTTTTACCCTGATGTTTCCCTTCTGTCTCTCTTGATGTCTTCCTTCTACATCTTTCCTGGTGTTTTCCTTCTCTCATGTCTTTATTTTTTTCTTTTATACTTTATACATCCCAGCAAAATCTCTCAAGCAATATAAAATTGCAATGGTGTTACAATATATTTTTAATGCAAATAATTATAATAAAAACAAATAAAAGTATGTTTTCTATATCCCTTACATGATTAAATATTTTATGTTTTATAAAATGAAATCAAGTTGTCCCAAGAACCAAACAGGTACTCATGTCCAAGCAACTTATTATACATTAACAGAGTGTAAGAAAACAAATTATTTTTCTCAGTCAGTTCTTTTGCTGGAAAGTTGCATTTCGCAGTTACAAAGAAAGATCAGTCTCTTTATTATTCATCTCAAGTGGTAATCTTATAAAAAAATCTTAAAAGAATCACAAATCTTAACTTTTATATATGAAAACAATCAGTTCGCTCTACTTTAAATTCTCAGGGTACACACTCATTCATCAACAGCTTTTTATTAAATCATAACAGGAAGCTGAGAACAGATGTGTGTACAAGGAATTAATCATCACTTTTGGTCACTGACCCATCTTAGCATCTTAGCAGTAGCCAAGGCTACCATTGTTCCTGCTCTGTGACCTCAAGTCCCTCATTCAGCTATTAAAATATGACTTTCTAAATTTTAAATTGTTTTCCAAGTTTTTATACCTCAAAGCCATTAACAGAAACATCTTATCCTAAACTTAACCCATTATTTAAAGCTTTGTTTTAGCCATGAAGCACACCAAAACAGTGAAGCACTGGGCTGAGGTTTCAGAGACAATCTAAGAGAGGGAGGAGTGATAATATGAGCAAAGGGGTCAAGACAATGATGGGAATGCCCACTGAAACAGGTGACCTGAGCTAATGGGAGCTCATTTACCTGATAACAAGGAAACCTGCATAGGATCAAACTAGGCTCTCTGAATGTGGGTGACAGATGTGAATTGGGCACTCTTTGTGGCCAGTGGCAGTGGGACCAGAATTTATTCCTATTGCTTAAACTGTCTTTTTGGAGCCCATTCTTTTTGTAGGGATAACTTGCTCAGGATAAATATAGAACGGGGAGGGGCTTTGGTCCTGCCTCAAGGTGATGTGTCAGACTTTGTTGACTCCCTATGGGAAGCCTTATCCTCTCTGAGCTATGGATTAGATGGGGTGGGGATAAGTAGATGGAGAGGGAGGTGGTGAAGATGTGGGAGTAGGATATGTATGTAAAATGAGAATATATTGTTTTAAAAAATAAAGTAACTTAATAAAAAAGAAACAAAACAAGTTACCACAAACCACAGTCTATATTGCTTCAAGAGAAACTCAAATCCTAGCTGTGTGACCCTTCCTTGTTCCTATTTTTTTATCCTCTGTAGCTCCTGTTTTATCAGGAGTAGGCAGCCATACCATATGTTACTTTTACCTAAATTAATTTTTCTATCACACTAACCTCTATCATAATACCTTACTATATTTATGAAAAGCCCTTAATCATCAAGATTCTATTTAAATTCAGACTATTATTTTATAAAAACATTGCTTCAGATAACAATAGAGCTTAAGAGGAAATCATCTTCATAATAATCCATAGGTAAAAGTACCCACAAGAACGAGATATTCTCATGAGATAACCACTCTAAATTAAAGGCTGTGGGGAGATCACCAGACCCATTCATACCATGCCAGATACCAGAGAAAATTGGAGTGGCAAACATGTAAAGCCAAAGCCATACCAAGAGACATTCTCGATACTAGTCCTTGGGCCTTTACCTTTCTGAGATTCATCCATCAGCACTTTTCTCTCTGGTAGGCCGACCTCCTGAACTTCAATCACCACCTGATGCTCCTCTGCCATGGCCACTGGCATATTCCCATTGAATACCTGCAAGTGTCTAAGATTTATTCATCACAGTCTATCTCATATATGTCTACTATCAAGAAAATAAACAAAGACAAATGATGGTGAGAATGCGATGAGAAGTATTCATTTTGATGTATAAAGTGGTGCACCCACCATGAAAATCCAAATGAATATATCTTATATAATTAAAAATAGATACACAGAGTCTTCTTACTATTTCCTATTGGTATCTTTTTGTTTTTCTCTTGTCTTATTGCTTTAGCTAAGATTTCAAGAATTATAGTGATCCAGTGTACATAGAAATTTCTTGTTCCATATCTTAGAGAAAACGGTCTCAGTTTTCTTGAACTTAGTGTAAGTTTTATCGATTTGTCTTCTATAGCCATTTTTATGCTGTGATATATTTTGTTTTCTTCTAGTTTCTTTAAGTGTTTTGTGAAGAAAACTTTCGTCAAGGTTTTATCTGTATCTACTGAGATAAACACATTTTATATCCTCAACTCTATGTGTTATATTACAGATGTTAATTTGTGTATATTAAAAATAACATTTCAGCTCTGGAATAAAACCAACATGGTCATTATGTTTCATGTTAATGTGTTCTTCAGTTAAATCTGTCAAAATTATATTAAAAATTTTCCATTTATGCTTATCAGGGTTATTAATTTACAGTTTTCTTCACTTGTTGTGTCC
This sequence comes from Dicrostonyx torquatus, assembly GCA_028555095.1. Taxonomy (NCBI): domain Eukaryota; kingdom Metazoa; phylum Chordata; class Mammalia; order Rodentia; family Cricetidae; genus Dicrostonyx; species Dicrostonyx torquatus. The sequence goes on from JAQHUG010000100.1 coordinate 3,796,130, forward strand.
TGAGGTAATTGGAATGTAATTGGTCTCCATAAGGTCAAAGGAAGTGGCACTTTTAGGATGTGTGGCTTTGTTGGAGTAGATATGGCCTTATTGGTGGAAGTACATCATTGTGACGGTGGATTTTGAGGTCTCCTATACTCAAGCTACACTCAGTATAGATACAGTTCAATTCATGTTGCCTGCAGATCAAGATGTAGAATTTTCAACTCTTTCCCCAGCACCAGGTATGCCTGCATGCTACCATGTTTCTTACCTTGATGATAATGGATTAAACCTCTGAAACTGTAAGCCACCCAAATTAAATGGTTTCCTTTATAAGTTGCTGTGGTCATGGTGTATATTCACAGTAATTGAAACCCTAAGGCATGTTCTTATATATTTTTATTATCAGGTATTGCTAAATTCAAAGAACTAGTTTAATAGCAGTTTATGATAAACTTTAAAAAGCAGTGGTATTTGGTTTACTTTAAATCTTTGGTCGAATTCAGTAGTGAAAGCATCTTAGCATTTCCTTGATGAGAGACTTTATTATCACTCAAATATTATTAATTTCTATAAATCTATTTGATTTATCTATATCTTCTTAAATTTTGTGTCATAGTTCATATATCTAAAGATTTATCAATAGCATCCAGATTTTTTCTCTTTTTGCAATGTAATTTAAAATAAAACATGCCATAATGATTATCTGGTTTGTATTTGACTCCCTAGGAACCTAATTGTTTAATTTCAAATTCCATTAATTTGAATATTTGATCATCTTATTTTGGTTATTTTTGATAGGTGTTTGTCAGCATAGTTTATTTTTGTTAAAAGTAGCTGTGATGTATTCCCTATATTGCTCCTTTTCATCTTTATTTCATTAATTTTCCATAACATTTGTATAGTTTGTTTCTTTCTCTTGTGTTGGGTAATTCTTATTTTCTAAGTTTTTTCAATTTGTCATTAGGCTATTTATTAGGTATCTTTCTGAGTTTTTTAAAACTGATTAGATTTTATTTTTGAAAATGTCATAGGGATGTGTATTGCAGTCTGTTTACAATTATCTGTTATTCTTTCTCCCACCCCTATAATTCTCCCATCCTCCAAACAGGACTCTTTTTGACATTAATAACTTTTTGTTTTGTGACCCTCTGATTTTATCCAGGAGATTCTATTTGGTCATTGGCCTATAACTGTTCATTTCAAAACATCGGCCTCACCATTTGCTGCACAACTGAGAACAGAGACATTAGTTGCTAATAAATCAACATAGAATGGTAATACACTATATGAATAACTGATTGTACATATTGTGTTGAATAGTTTTATGATACCTTAACACAACCTAAAGTCAACTGAGAAGAGGGATTCTCAATTAATAAAATGTCTCCCTGATGATTTGAAAGAAAATGACACTTAAACAGAGCAGCACTATTAGTAGGGGTTGCCTTTTTGGAGGAAATGTGTCACTGTGAGTATGGGCTTTGAGGTCACCTATGCTCAAGCTACACCCAGTGTTACAATTCACTTTCTGTTGCTTGTAAGTGGAAGATGCAGAATTTTCATCTCCTTTATCATCTTTTCTGCTTATATGCTGCCATGTACCACCATGATGATAATGAACTAAACCTTTGAACTTTAAGCCACCCAAACCAAATGTTTTCCTTTATAAAATTGCTATGGTCATGGTAACTCTTCACAGTAATAGAAACCCTAACTAAGACAGTCTCCATAAGATCCTGTGTTAGGCAAGCCTGTAAGGCATTTTCTTAATTAGCAGTTGATATGGAAGGGCCCAGCCAATTGTGGGAGGTGCCATCCCTGGGCTATCGGTCCAATTTCTATAAGAAAAAAAAAAGACTGAAAAGGCTATGGGAAGTAACCTAATAGTCTGTACCACTCCATGACCTCTGCATCAGCTCCTGCTCCCAGATTCTGTCCATGCTTAATGTCCTGCCCTCACTTCCCTAAGTGATGGAGTATGTTGTAGAAATGTGAGTCAAATAAATCTTTTCATCTACAACTTGATTTTGATCAAAGCGTTTCATCAGAATAATATATCCTTCTAACCCTCTTCCATTATAGCACCCTTTCTCAATGAACACATACTAGTTTCCTGGGTTTGACAGGTGCTAAAGGTTAGTCATATTTAAAGCAAAATAGACAAAGCTAAGATTCACATTTGTGAGATAACCTTTGTCTCTGATCCTGTGTTATCTCACCCAGTATATATTTTTATAGTTTATTCTATTTACCTGTAACTTTCTTTTTTATTTATTTTTCTTTTTTTATTACAAGAAAAATTTACATTTACTCCCCTTTTTCCCGGCCCTCTTGTGTGTGCCACAATTTTTTATCCATTCAACAACTGATGAACTGTAGACTGACTGTTCCAACTTCTTAGTTACCTTGAATATAGCAGCAATGAATATGGATGAGCAAATAAACTTCTTTGAGTACATGGTCAGCAGTAATATAGCTAGGCTATATGGCAGTTTTAATTTTAGATTTTTGACGAATCTCCCCATAATGATTCCCATAGAGACTACATAGTCCATACTTCTATTAAAATGAGTAAGTGTTACCCTTTCCCTTAAATCTTGACAATGTCAGATGTCATTTGATTTTATCAAAGAGAGGCATTCTAATTTAGGTGAGATGAAATCTCAAGTTGTTTTAATTTGTAGTAGTCTAATGGAGAAAGATGTTGAATGCTTTTTAAAAGGTTTACTGTCCATAAATATTTCTTGTTTGTAGACATCTGTGTTCATCTCCATAGCTCAGTTTTTGACTAATCAAAGAATTCATAGTTATATGCTGTGGGACAATGATCTGTATTCTGTCAATTATGTTTTAAATAAACGGTGATTGGCCAGTAGCCAGGCAGGAAGTAGAGGTGGGACAACCAGGCAGGAAGTAGAGGTGCATAAATGAGAACAGGAGAATTCTGAGAAGAGGAAAGCCCATTTCTCTGCAGTCCTGGCCCAGTCACAGAAGAAGCAAGATGTGACTGCCTCTCTGAAAAAGGTACTGAGCAATGTGGCTAACACAGATAAGAATATAGGGATAATATAAGTTGTAAGAGTTAATAAGAAGCCTGAGATACTAGGCCAATCAGTTTATAGACCTGTGTGTGATTTCTTTGGGACTTAATGATTGCAGGAACCAGGCAGGACAGAAAACTGCAGACAACAGTTATAAATTATCCTATCAAAACTATTTAGCTGTATCTAAAAAGTCATGGTAGGCTTTCATTTTAATTTTATTCTAGATTTTTATCTATTTTTTTTCAGTGACCCACTGGTCATTCAATAGTTCATTGCTCCATCTCAAAGTACACTTTCAGTTTCAGGATAATGCTTGCTACTCTACCTAAGATCTACCTAGAGAAAAGGGTTCTTGAGTTATTTGTGTTGCCTAATGTAAGGAAATACACTATTCTCAAGAATGTTTAAGCATTTTTAACTTTGTGAATGAGGTGTGATACACCTTAGGTGGCATAATTATCACCATATTGATACTTACACATTGGCTTCTAGATTTCCACTACCACCAGAGACTTGTGGCTCAGCTTTTAGGCATCAACAGTGTCTACAGGATGGACATTAGAGTGCACTTCCATTGTGACATCATCCCTTGGAACAAAGGATTTCCTTGACCAATATAACCCTGACAATAGGCAACAGTAATAATTCAAGAGCCCATTTTTCATGGGTAGAGAAGAGTAGGATGCATAAGAGTTGGTTCTGAAACTTAATGTTGATTTGATAAATTATATGACTGAGGACATCTTAACAGTCAAAACCCTAAATCTTATCTATAAATGGAGCTTTTGATTACTCTACTGACAGGGGAAGACAGACTGCTCTAGTACTCTACTATTACTATTACTATTCCAGATAGCATCACTTATGGTTGATTGCAGTGGATTAGCATCACAAATCCAATTCAGGAGTAGACATCCAATAGTTGCTCAGACTTCACTTTTGAGACTGTGGTCTTGGTGGACTGTGAGCTTAGGATGAAATATAGCTTGACAGTTTTGTTAGATACAGGTATGGCATAAAAGCCTAGGTAAGTGAATACTGTAGTATTTAATCATAAGATATTAAGAACAGGAAAGGAAGCCAAACCTATATTGCAGTGGTTCTCAACTTTCCTAATGCTGTAACACTTTAATACAGTTTTTCATGTTATGATGACCCCAATCATAAAATTCTATTTGTTACTGTTCCATAACTGTAACTTTGATACTGTTATGAATCATAATGTAAATATCTGATATACTGGACAATTGATATGCAACCCCAAATTGGGATGGGACATACAGGTTGAGAACCAATGTTATATAGGCTATAGGGAGAGGCATATTGAGCCAAGTTTTACCTGTCATTTTGATCATTATTTTTTTTGCCAATATACCAACAGATTATTTGGGACACATCTAGGCTTAGATTATTTTCTACTTCTAAAATAGTGATAATACAGAAACAGCAGACCCTTCGTAAATCAAGATGTAACTATCTTATTACATGTGAATAAATAAATAGAGAGATGGCCTTACACAAAGTTTTAGTATTTCTTTTTTGCTTCCTGAATCTATACTGTAATAATTTCAATATGAGCTAATTGTAATCTCATCTTTGTTAACTTATATTTTTATTTATATTTCTATTGATTTTTAATTTCAAGTAATAGTTTATCATAAATGTGAGTTATATATTTTTTAAATGGGGCTTATTAAAACTGAGTTCCATGAATCTCAGGCTGACATCAAATTCACTATGTAGCTGAGGATAGGAAGTCTTGATTCTACTGCCGCCAAATCTGATTCCCTGATATTGGACCACCTAGCCTATACAATTATGAAAAATATTTTTTTTGTTTTGGTAAGTCACTCATTATGCAGCATAGGCTTCCTTTTCAGCCTTCTCTATGAATAAACACACATTTAATGCAATCCAATAATGTAAAGTATCTGCTCCTGTTGGTCCTTTACTTCCCAGAAACTTTACTAAACACTTAATAACCATTCTTTTAAGTCTTTTTCTATAGTGATATAGGCAATTAAAAACCAAACAATATCATACAGATGAATTCAAACACACACAAATATACAACTCACCAACTGTTTTTTCTTTCATGATATAATAGACCTAATTCTGTATCTGTTTATATTTATCCTATACTGACAACCTTTATAAAAATATGATTTATCGTCCAGATAGTAGTGACACTTACCTCTAATCCCAATACTCAGGAGGCAGAGGCAGGTGGATCTCTGTGAATTATTGGCAAGACTGATATACAAGGGCTAGTTCCAGAATAGGCTCCAAAAACTACAGAGAAATTTTGTCTTTAAAAACTAATATATATATATATATATATATATATATATATATATATATGATTTATGATCACATTCTTACTGCTTTCTCTATTTGAGCACGTGCTGGTTAGTTTTAGGTATTTGGATATAATAAATATATTTGAGTATACTCTGCTTTATAGATATATGCCTACAAATACTTGTAGCTTGATACTATAGTAAAATGTACCACAATTCAAATTGTATATAACAAGTTAAATAATATTAGCAGATTAAATCATTTTCTATTTCTTAATTCAGAGGTCTGTAATTAAAAAGCTCAACCTGATGGTGTTTGGTTATGTGTAGTGTGAGAAGCCACACTCACTATCCGCCATTACAAGATGGCACTGACATCCTGTGTTCGCAAGCGGTAAACAAGCTTGCTGCACAGACGCAAAGGGATTTTCCATTCCTTGTGCTCTGCCTCTCCCGTGGCGTCATCTCGTGCGATGGGTTGCAGCCAACCAGGGGCTGAAACGTCCTAGGCAAGGAGAAGCCTCTATTTAAGGGAAGGGTTTCCCCGCCTCTGGGTCTCCGCTCTGGAAGTTTATGCTCTCCCTCTCAAGAGGCATAAAGGCTTACTGCAGAAGGATCCTTGTGTGCCACGTTGTTCTTGCTGGCGAGACAGTCGCATGGGACAACTGGTGCTGGAAACCCGGGAAATGGCCGCACCATCAAAGACCCCTCTGAGACGAGGAGGATTCAGAACTGCAGGGAAAGGTAAGTTCGGAGAGGTATGTCTGTTGCTGTGTTTCTTGGGGTGATTCTGTTGATCGGTTA
>JAQHUG010000100.1:3816184-3831583 GCA_028555095.1 Dicrostonyx torquatus
TGGAAGAACAGAAATTCCAGGATAGCCAAAACAATCCTATACAACAAAGGAACTTCCGGAGGCATTACCATCCCTGACTTCAAACTCTATTACAAAGCTACAGTGTTGAAAACAGCTTGATATTGGCATAAAAACAGAGACCCTGACCAATGGAATCGAATTGAAGATCTGGATATTAGTCCACAAACCTATGAATTGTTGTCTAGGTTCTTTGGAATTGTGATTTATGGGCTGGTTTTCTTTGCGTTATCTTTAAAAACCACTTATGAGTGAGTACATGTGGTAATTGTCTTTCTGCGTCTGGTTTACCTCATTCAAAATGATGTTTTCTAGTTCTATCTGTTTGCTTGCAAAATTCAAGCTGTTGTTATTTCTTTCTGCTGTGTACTCTCTATGTGTAAATATACCACATTTTCCTCACCCATTCTTCAGTCAAAGGGCATTTAGGTTGTTTCCAGGTTCTGGCTATGACAAACAATGCTGTTATGAACATAACTGAGCACATATCCTTGTGCCACGACTGAGTATCCTTTGGATATATACCCAAAAGTGGCATTACTGGATCTTGAGGAAGGTTGTTGCCTAATTTTCTGAGAAATAACCACACTGATATCCCAAGAACACCACTTCATTGCTGGTAGGAATAAAAGCTGGTACAGTTTCCTGATATTTCTAATTCACACACCCCCTACACTGTAACATGTGAATCCTATGGATGCTGGACCCCTAAAATTTCTGTTTTGAAGTAATTCAATTAGATAAATATGGGGCATCATGTGTATGTGGGTATGATTGCTGTGGTGTGATTTTTATCTTTGTGTTGTAATATAGACATTTAAGATACAGATGTTCTTCGACATGTCACTGTGTTTTTATTCACTGAATTTCTTATTTTCACTTCTATTTACAGAATTTTGAAGTCTATATTTTGATTATTTTCTATGACTCAATGATTTATGGGGTATGGTTTTGAAACTTCCCCAATGTTTTTGAGATACGATCTTGCCACAAGGATATCATTCTGTTTCCTGGGTGCTGGGATTACAGGCATGTATCACCATGGCAGGCCCTTGCATTCCTAAACACTTAAAATTTCAGTTTCTTTCTGTTATTAATAACTTGTTTAAATCTATTGTTGTCAAATACATTTTTGTATCATTTCAATACTTAAATTTTTTGAGTATTGATTAATATACATTTCTAGAAAGAGTATATACATGCATTTCAGAATAAAACTGTGTTTTACTATTGTGCCTATAACGTTTTCAATTACCTAAAAGACAAATTTGATTTATAATGCTAAAATCAGCCATTTATTTGTAAAACTTTGACCACTATTGTAGATTTTATGTTTATTTATGAAAAACGGGTATTAACATCTGAAACAACTCTGGTTGAATAATATTATAATTGTTTCAATCTACTCAGTTTTTGAAACTTTTTATTCTTTTCTAGTCTTAAATTAACAGGTTCGTAAGTGTTGTCTTTGTATATCAAACTTTTTCCTTTGTGAGACTCCTTGCATTGTATATTTTGATACATTTCAACTTATTTGTATTTTCAACTCTGAATGTTATTTTGTGAATTGGATAATAATTTATTGTTTTTCTTCATCATTTTCTTTTGACTATATTATGTAATCCATTCATATTATTTATATTTACTTATATGCTAGGATTTTATATACTATTTTGCGAATTGTTCTCTATGTTTTCTGTCATTATTTATTTATTTCTCTAATAATGCTTATTTTTTCTTGAATTAATATTTGATTCCTCTATAATTATAACAATTTTGTTATCTATTTTTATTACTTTTACAGTCTTTTCTGTAAAATGGTTCCAGAAAGACTGATCTTTCTCAAGGTTGATAAAGTGAAGATTCCTGGGCATGCCATGCTTTCTGTGAGCCCATGGGAGTCCTTCCTCTTTCTGAACGGAGATGAAGGAGAAGCAAATAAGGAGTGGGTAGTTGGGAAAGGGGAGGCCTGAAAGGAGGAGAAGATGGAGGGGAAAGTGCTTGGTGTATAAAAATAAATGAAAAATGTTAATGGAATTTACAAAATAAATTTTCCAAGGGATATGGCCTAAAAATGATGATTACTTCTTGATTTTTTTTTGATCTGGGACATCAGAATTTTCATACCTTTTTGTTTGAATTGGAACCCGTACCCCTTTGGCTTATGGGCTGAAAATGTATCATCAGCTCTCTTGTGTTTCAAAACTGTCCCAAACCTGAGGATCTTCAGCTTCTACAATGATGGAAAGCCAATGTTTTATAATATTTTTCATCATCATGGTTTCTGCAAAATTCTGACCATAAATTAGTTATATTAAGTGTCCATGAAAGAAGGCAGGGAGGAATACAGAATTGATAAAATTGAAAAATTCCAATTTTACTGTAATTTTTGCTTATAAGTTAAACTAAAATCATAAAAGGTTAAAAACTTTATAATGCAATGATTTATTATATCATTCTCTGTGTATCTTGTTGTTTGAAAGCTTTTCTACAACTTATTTTTCTGACTAGTATTTCCATTGATGTCTCCTTTATAATACTTTACCAATTATCTTTTGAGTTTAACATCTGGATTACTTCAAGTACACTCACTATTTAAAATTAATAACAAAAATAATTTGCTGCATCATGGTCAGTGGCAATAGTATGCATATTATATATCATTAGAGTTCATCTAAGGCCATATATATTTTATAACTGAAGATAGTTTATGTTTTCTCTTTAAGCATTTGAAAAAGATTTTATTGCTGTTATTTGAATGTTGTACTCATCACTAAGTTTAAACTGTGATATTGATCCATGGATTTCTTGTGCAAATATGATAATATATCCTGTTTTTCCATAATACATATCATCCATTGACCCAGATTCATTATATTTTATTTTCCCACCATCACTAAGATACTGACTTAGGTATGCCACTGGAAAGTTTGTCATGTTGCTAATATTCCATGTAGGGTAAAAAAGGAAAAGAGGTATTCATTTTATTTTGTTACGTTGAAGAAACCATTGGAAAATTACCACCTTAACTCTCATCATATATCTTCGGTACAAAGTAGGCCTTATGACTTCACACAGATGTAAGAGTGACTCAGAAATACACTTACCTTCAGCATCCTTTGAAGTTTCTATTAGTTATAATTGTATTAAGGGAGATGGGAACAGGACTTTGGAAGAGATATACCATTCTCTATCATTCAATTTATACCTCAGCCACTGTTAGAACACATGACTGTCAGAAATTTTCGGTGTCTCTGTTTCTTCATCCTGAATCAAATTCTATGGAAAAAACAGCTAATGCAACAAAATGTGATCATCATCTAACTACAGGTGACCTTCTCTTTGTACACTGGTTTTTTTTCCCACAAGATTGTCTCAATTGAAGAATAGGTATTTGATAAAAATGTAACTGTAGGGGATTTAAGAAGAATAGATAGATGCTAAGGAAGCAGAGCCATCAAAATATCAACTGTAAAAAGGAATGCATCTAGACTAGTAACTAACCTGCTGCTATTGTTCACCTGGAATCATGCTCTACATTAAGAATACAGCAGTGGGTGGGGTTTCATCTCTCTCTTCACAAAACTCAGACTCAAATAGGTAATCTCTTGGTGCTATGAAGCAATGATTATTTTTTAGAAATAAATGCATAATCCATCACACAGGTAAACTTTGTAACAGCATTGTAAAGTACATAGGATCAAATCATATGTGTATTATTAGAAAATTTATTTATTTCGTTTCTGAATATATTTTATTTTCATGAAATGTAAAGAATTATGGATTTACAAAATGCAGGGTATATATTTTGTAATGCTACTTGTATTTCATGTTTTACTTTGTTATAAAATAAGGAGAAGGCAAAAACACTTCAGAGAAATTCTTTTCATCAACAATACCTTGTATAATCACCTTCCATTCTTTGGGTCTTTTATTAGGTACATTTCCTCTGAAGTAACAAAACATTTGAAAGAATTAATTTAATGGAGGAAGGGTTTTATTAGCTCATGGTTCATGGGATATATCATAGCATATAAGGCATTATGGGGCACTGACTTGTGCCAGTGATGGTAGGAGTGGGCCCCAACAGTTTTTACAAGATAATAAAATCAGAGTGCCCTGGCCAGGTTCAGAAATTATTTATAAACCTTAATCTATACACTTACTATAAATACCAGGTTAAGTACCACACAGAAAATTTTCTAGAACTTTCCGAAATATTGTCACAATCGTGGGTCAAATAGTCAAACACAATATCTTTTATTTGACATCTCACATACAAACCAGATTTCTTTGCTTTAGATGAGGGACATTTTTGTTAAGAGTACATCTGTACACCAATATACTTTGGTTGTATTGTGGTCATTTTATTTTATGAGTCTGTCTTTGCACAATTTAATTATATTAATGGGCATTATCAGACATACAGGAGTTACATATTACATGTTCTTGTTATTAAAGAACATTAAAAAACTAACTTAATTTTAAATTTTCTTTGTTCTTAATGTGTTATTATTTAAAACAATTTTAAAATTTCAATATGTTGTAATTTTATTTTTTATTCTTTAGAATTTCATACAGTTATACAATAGAATATGATCATATACATTCCCAATTTTATTCCTCATGTTTCTCCATGTGGCCCCTTCTCATTTTTGTATGTATATCTATTTATCCATATGTGTATGTTTCTGTTCATATTTGTGCATATGTGTGTGGGTGTCCATGAATGTAAGAAGAAGGTATTTAGTCATCTAGAGCTGCGGTTACAGGTGGTTATGAGCCAGTTGATGTGGGTGATATGAACTGAACTCTAGTTTTCTGTAAGTGCAGCAAACACTCTTAACTGTTGAATCATATATCCAGCACCATTATGTTTCCTTTCTTACAGAATAGGAGTTAGCATGGATTACTTGTGAGCACACAGCTTTTCATTATGTAATTTTTGACAGATTGAGAAAGTTCAAAAGTAACAGTCTTGCATAGCCTCTGATTTTACAAATGAATCTATTTTATTGTCCTAGCTTTGAAACAAATATTAAATTCATTTTCTTACACTCAAATGATAGCATATGAGAGGAATATTTTGGTTAGAAAATAATAGGCACAGATGTTACCACCTAACTACTTTTTTATTATGTTCTGTTGAATAATTTCTGTGTTCCCAAGTACTATGAAGCATAATTGCTTTTTCTTGATACAAACTTTATAAGGGTATATTAGTTTAATAACTAAATAATCACAGTGAACTACAAGCCTTGTTAGAGTAAAACAAGGTCTGTGACAGCAACTATGGTTAATATAATGACTTAGGTGTGAGTATGTTCACAAAGTCCCTCACCAAATTACTAATTCACTTATGAAACAAGGCAAGTCTAAGTTGGAGAATAATGATTTCATAAATTCTGACCTTGGGAAACTTCTATGAGTTCATAGTTCATAAATCTTTGTATTGCTAAAAAAATACTGATTGAAATTAGTTTATAACCTCTCATATCTAACACTATACTTTCTAATAATTTGGTTTAAACCAAATGAAAAGAATAATCCTGAAGCATATCAAGATCTTTAAGAAGTCAGAAGGTAGACTTCAGGAATGAATGGTTTTGTTATTTTTAATGGGCAAAGTAACAACATATGCTTTCTACCAGTAGACATCATTGCAATATATGAGTAAAAGAAGTCACTTAATGAAGATAAAGAAAAGTGATGATCTTCAGATGCTGCAATAATATAAGGAAAAATCAGTGTCATGAATATACATTAATAATGAAACATAGAAACCATACTATTGCAAACTATTTTCCACACTGTTTCATAGACAGATTCACTTTGAGATATCTATACCAATTTTCAGTACAAATCTAGACTGTATTATCTCTAAGAATTATAATTTGGCTCTGTGTGTGTAAAAGAGAAGAGAGAGGGGAAAGGATAGTGAGGGAAAAGAATCAGTTGACTAAATTATTGATAAATATAAGACTTTGCTAATCATAAGATTAAAAGAGGCAATATGTTTATCTTTCACTTGGTGAAGAACCTTATGTAACTGTGTTTTAGAAGAATGAAACTCAACTTGGGCTGGGAAGAAGGTTCATCAAGTAAATGTGCCTGCTATCAAGTTTAATGACCTGATTTTGATCTCTGGGACCCACATAGTAGAAACAGAGAACTTACAACTATAAACTGTGTTCTGACTATCATGTCCATGTCACATCTCTCTCTCTCTCTCTCTTTCTCTCTCTCTCTCTCTCTCTCTCTCTCTCTCACACACACACACACACACACACACACACACACACATAAATACAATATAATTTTTTTAGAATTCACTTTTGACTATTCTGCTGAAGATTTTGCTTTCCTCACCCAAATATTTCATCTACTTGATCCATGACTGTGGATTCAAAACACCTCTGCGTCATTATGCCTTACGGATTTCAACCAGTGGTAGTAATGGAGAAAAGGGATCCTAGGGACCAGAGTTCATAGATAGAATCCCAGTATTGGTGGAGTCAATTGAAAACTACTCCCATGAAATTTTCAAGGATGATATTTTATTAAAGTGCATTGACTAGAAAAGCTAAGTCTTAAAACAGAAGTCCAAATTTTTCATAACCATTACCAAAAATACATAATGTATAATATTTTTCACCTGAACTATTAATACTTATATTTAATTTATATCTTAATGCAATATTTACAATAGTGCAATTAAATTTTATTATGTTATTTCATTGAAGTCTGTTAAAGTATATATTTTAATACATATTATAATATACTTTATATTTAACAAGGGTGTAGGTGGACATTTTTGCAGCAGTCCCTGTATATAGGTATCACTAACATAACCTCATTAAGAGGAACTAAGTAGTCCAAGATTTCTGGAAGATTTCATATACCATAGTAGACTATGGCTCTCAATAAAGTTATGAGTAAAATTGGAAATTTGTATCTAATTTAGAAGTAGCTGTCAAATGGGTAATTTGGAAAATAATGTGAAAAAAATAAGATTTTTCTCAAATAGAATAGATAAAGCCAACCTATGACGAAAATTTGATAAATGTTTGGATCACTAATAATCTTTTTTCCTTTTTTTATTGTTAAAAGAAAAAAATTACATTTACTCCCCTTGTTCCCAGCCCTCCCGCTCCCCTACTACCCCACCGCCCTCCCCCTGCTTCCTTAAGATGGTGCAGGATACCCTGTCCTATGGGAAGCCCAAGGCCCTCCCCACTCCATCTCGGTCTAAGAAGATGTGCATCCATATAGAATAAGTTCCCAAATAGTCAATACATGCAGAAGAGATAGGTCCCAGTGCCATTATCGTTGGCTTCTCAGTCAGTCCCCACTGGCAGTCACATTCATAGAGTCCAGTTAGGTCATATGCTCATTCAGTCTTGGAGGAAGGGTGGTTATTGGGGAAGGGAGTAAGATCACTAATAATCTTTACATTCATGCACTTTCAAAGATACTGTTATTATGACAGTGCCTTTAACAACAGAGTGCCATTCTCTTTGAAGCTGCCAAATATAAATTGTTCCATCTATGATAGTCTACGAAACTAGCTTTAGAATTATCACGCATATAGTGGAAGCTTCCTATAAGGCCAAGTACTAGAAAACAACGTCTAAGCTCCAATGATATCTATTTTGCTTAAGCTTACATTTCAGATCCCACTTCTTATTTTAAACGATAAAACATGGGCTTTGGGAACTATAAGTAAAACTGAAACACAATAGGAAACTATTAATGGATTTATTTTTCTTTGATTTGCAGATCCCTTCATTTAATCCTTTGGTAGCATCTGTATCTACTTTCTCTTTTCAGTAACCTTTAGTACTTATTCATATTCATTTACATTTAAACTAAAATAAATAAGAACCCAATGAATCAATTTGTCCACTTACTACATCTTTTGAAATTATACAAATTTCTGTAAATGAGGAGAATCTTAAAAATAAATTAATATTACAGTTTTAAAAGTTTCATTGGTTTAATTTTAATGTTTGCTTTTGTCTTAAATTAATTAAGTTGGAACATCTGACTCTTTCACTTACAAAAACAGAATATTTGATTTCTCACAAAATGCCAGTCACTATTAGTAATGTCACCACTATATTTTTTTCTCTTATGCCTTTATTTCTTTTTCATGGGTCTCCTTTAAATCTACCCACACTGAGAGGTGATACTACTTAAACTGGTTGTTTTTGTAACACTATCATTAGCTAGCCATGGAGTTGCCATCCAGGTGACAGTAGAAATTCGCTTGTTAATAGGCAACTGAGTAGGGAGGAGGGTATGCCAAAAAAAGAAAGAAAGAAAATGCTTGTGGGGGTCACTAGTGGAGTAAAATAGCCCAACCAAGCTTGGCTTCTTTTACAGTTTTGTTGGCAGGTAGGCACTGTTTATATCAGCAAGAGCTGGTGTTAACAAGGATAAGCCTAAGGCAAGTGAACAGTATCAACCCATTAATGAAAATATCCAATTCAGCTGACTTAATTGTAATCACTGAGGTGAAAGAATGAATACATCACATTTAGAAACTGATTTGAAGTCGATTTACAAGAGACAATGTAATTCAAAATGAAGCTAAACTAATATTGCTACTGGGATAAGAGATGAATATAGGACCTTTAAGGTTACCTCCTTTCCTTTTATCTCCATTTCACATATAAAGTAATGTGGAAATACAAATTGTGTGATTTACTCCTACAAAATACATTTTAACAAGTCCTAAATAAATACATTAAATAATGAATAACCAACAAGTTTCACTATGCAATTCCTGTATATAAAATTAACCAATAGTACAAACTACCTGTCACCCAATAATTTAAACCATTTTCTTCATGTAAAGAGTGAAGAAATATGTTATCTACTTCTACTCTTCAGATTATAAAGCTAAAGCACAGAAAAGCTTAAGAGAATAAACTTACTCCATGCTTAATAGAGTTAGAGACCAAACTCTAAGACTCCAAACTCCAAATTCTTCCTTTTTTTCATTTTACTCCACCACTTAAAGACAAATATGATCTTCAAAAGAGATTTACATTTAATTTTATTTATTTATGTTTATATATGTGTGTTTACACATGTGTGAATGTGCCATAGTGTGAGTGTGCAGGTCAGAGAAGAATTTAAGGGAATTCTATCTGTACTTTGACCATGTGCTGAGGGAAATAACTCAAATTATCATACTTAGTAACAGGTACATTTAATTGCACAGCCATTGGTATGGGAGAATTGTCTGTATTCTGTCAATCATGATTTAAATAAATGCTGATTGGCCAGGTAGGGAGTATAGGCGGGAAAACCAGACAGGTAGTAGAGGGGAGAACAGGAAAATTTGGAAAGCAGGAAACTCCCTTGGCATTCCTGCACAGACCACCAAGGAGGCAACATTTAAGCTGCCCTGCTGAGAAAAGGTACCGGCCATGTGGTCGATATAGATAAAAACAATGGGTTAATATAAGTTATAAAAGCTAATAAGAAGCCTGAGCCAATGGGCCAATCAGTTTATAACCTAATGTAGACTCTCTATGTGATTTTCTTTGAGCCTTGCCGGCTATAAGGTACCAGGCAGGACAGTAACCCCAACAAGACAGCCCTCATGTTACAAGCCATCTCACCAGTCACCAATGAAGGAATTACAAGTTTTGGTTTAAATTATTTTCCTTTAAGTTGAACCAATGAAATAATACTAAAGAAAAAGTACAACCTAGGAAACCTTACTTTATGCTCTTTCTTACGTCATTTGAGCATGTTCTGTTCTTTTTTAAAAAAAAACAAAAGGCTAAGCATTGCATATTGAGACTTAATAGAAAGAAGGTAGCATTTTCAGAAAATTGTCCATATAATTAGTTTCCTTTGTTTAACTTTATCACATAGGATAAATTAAATCAAGATCCTGCCCTTGATTTCCATTGTCATCTCACTGAAAATTGGTTATCCTATTAGAAATCAACCTCTCAAATTTACTGTTAATTATGAAAGTCGAGCACAATTTCATTTACTAACAGCAACTAATGCTTCTAATAAAGTCAGGTGAATTTAGTTCAAATAAACAAACAATTTTCATTGACAGCAAAAGTATAAACAAGGTTCTAAGGTTCTAATTAAATTAAGGAATATGCTAACTGTTTTGTATGTGCACTAGGACACAAGGACTTACATTTAGAATTAAGATTTCCAAAAATAAAAATAATTAATGTTAATGGTGACAAGATCAAAGTCCAAAAATTTGTAACTTGACAAAGGAATGAGATAATTGTCATTTATTCAGTATGTAGACTCCCTCTACATGAAGAAGCTTTTATATACATATTTGTATATACACATATATATATCCTTTAGAATTACAGAAAACTTCTCAAAATAGGATTGGAAATGTTCTTCCTGAAACACCCTAAAACACCATCTATTCTTGGGAAAAGAGACCATTACACAATTTTATTCTTGTATTCTACTAAAATTACATTTTTTTAAAGAAAATCACTGACAAATACATAAAACAAGGACACATGACTTCAGGGAATACAAATTAAATTATCATCATGCCACAAGTAAATTGTCACATATAAGGAACTTTAGGCAATAAACTGTAATATACAGCATTGCATCCAGCAGAAATGATTTTAAAACACCAACATAATTAACATCCACTTATAAGAATTCAAATAATATCTTCTGAAAGTTTACTTTGTGAGAAATATGAAGAATATGGTTTATCTAATGAGAAAAGCTATAGTGACAAGATAAAATAGATCAATATTAATAGTTAAATATAAATCACCAAATAAGAAAATAAAGCCTGAATTATAAAAGATGCATGTAAATACTAGTTATTATATCAATGTAAATGTTATGCAGCAAAATGAAATGAAAAAAAATCAAAAATTGTATTAATTTATATATCTATTAATGCAAAAGTTTTACACTTGCTGGTATAGACTTGCTAATTTCAGTCTGTAATGTTTTTCTGTTATTGAATTAAAGAAATGAGCATTTTTTCATAATTTAATTCTCTCATTTATGCTTTTCATGTTTATTTTCACTTATATGTATGCGCATGTGTGTAAGCCATTGTTGATAATTACCTACATAGGCAGAAAAGGGCACCAGATGCCTCTATGTAGTTGCTAACATAGGTGCTGGGAACTGAACTGAGTCCCTGCAGGTGCTATTATTCAATGAGTCATCTTTCTATTCCTTCTTCTGCCTTATAACATAATGGTGCTTTTACATTTTCTTTGCGAATTTCATGCAATATATTTTTTATATTTAAATGTTTAATTTTAAATTTTCTTTTCAAACAATATATTTTGATTATAATCATTGCTCTTCCCTGCCTTCTCCCTACCCAATCAACTTTATGTTCTTTCTCACTGTCTCTTTTAAAAATTCAAAATAAAGCCAAGAGTGATGGCTCACACCTTTAATCCCAGCATTTAAGAGTGAGAGGCAGGCAGATTTCTGTAAGTTCTAGGCCACTTTGGTCTACAAAGTGAGTTACAAGACAGCCAGGGCTATTACACAGAGAAATCTTGTCTCAGACACCCGCAAATAAATAAATAAATAAATAAAATTGAAAAGAAAAAATAAACAAAAAATGCCGAATAAGAGTTTAAAAATACAAAAAAAAATTCAAAGTTTGGCACTGAAGGTACAAGATCCTGACCAGAACATCAACATGTGGTATTTTGTTAAATGTCTTCCTGAACAAAAATGTTTTTAATGAACACAAACATTCTTTGTTATTTTCTCAAATGTGCTATCATTACTATGCTATTGTTTGCTTTTATCTCCATACACAATGTATAATTAGTATTTTTTCCTATCAATGTTCCAAAAGTTTCTAAGGTGTGATGGTTCACATAGATTCTGAACCATTGAGTGTTTAAATCCCTTTTGCTTTTCAAAAGTCACCAACAACTTTACAGGACACATCATGGTCCCCACATCCTTATGACTTCTTTTTGTCTTCAGATAAATTCCTAGAAAAAAAATACATTGCTGGGTGGTGAAAGTTGAATCTTTGCTATCAAGTTACTTTGTAAAGGGTACATTTCCTTTAAAATACACATTTTATACTGTCTGCTTCTCTGGTGTTGTACCAGTTTACAATTGCCCATAGAAGACATTTTTGTTATTTATGTTTTGAATGCTGGATTTCAAGTTTTAAAAGTTAGCAGTAAAATAACTGCTAAGTTTGTGACTTAAACCAGTTTTCCAATTGTATCAATTGATGGTTTGTGACTTAAACCAGTTTTCCAATTGTATCAATTGAGGGTTTGTACATCTTTGATAAGTAGTAATTTTTTTTTCTTTAAAAAAAATACCAAAATAAAAGAATACACAAAAAACCTTGGCTTTTGTATTATTTGGGCCAACTGCTTCTGGGCATGGGGCCTCTTCTAGAATGTGGATCAAATATAGAGTGCCTCTTGGTAGGAGAAAAATGATATTCCATTTCCTTGCAGGTATTCATTACACAGAAAGAGCCTTGGTTTGTGGTAGATTTTGTGTCTGCTTTCCCTCATCAGTTGTGTTATGTTATCTGGTTTGAAGTTGTGCAATTCTCATGCATGATGCCATAATCTTTCTGATACTTTCTTTGCTGGAAGACTTCCTCCTACCTGCTGGTCCTTTACTAATAAACATAGAATTTAGGTAACTGAATCATCTTGTTTTGTTTTGTTTTTGATTAAGAGGAATTTCATGTGGAAAAATTATATGAAATGTCATAGGAAAGAATAAACTTTTATTATTTAATTTTAATTGTAAGCACTGATTCGAAATCATACTTTTATAAAGATAGAGGAAGTTATATACAACTAATTTGCAAATGTTATTGTGTTGACATATGAGTTCTCATATTTTATAGAGTGTAACTATATATACAAATATAATTTTAAACTTAATATTGTTATGTTATATGTGATTGATTGTCTCTATTGAAATGACCAATAAACGATTACCAGCAGTTCAGTAACAGTCTTGAAATACCACTTAACCACTAGAACTAAGCAATATATTTTGTAGAAACAATTTATTCCATTTTTCTTCAGGAAGGAAAAGTAACTGGTCACAGTTACTTTTCTATCTATTTAAAACATCTATCTATCTATCATCTATCTATCTATCTATCTATCTAAAACTATATCAGACAGCAGCGAGTCTACAGAAATCTGTGTCAGTTCTGTTAAACTGATTTAGGAATAAATTTCAAAATTATTCCACTTTGACTCCATAAAACAAGTGGTAAGACTTGTTATAGCAATACCCCACTTCTAGTACCAATTCAACAAAATATATCTACATGGATTAAAATATTAGGGTAAGCAAATCCTTAAATATATTCAAATTATACATAAGTTCTCTTCACTTTCGCTGAGAATATCAAGCTCCTTGGGCTTCAGGGTAGTTACCTCTGCTACTTTGTGTGCTTTTCTATGTATTCTTATGTATTAGGTTCAGTCTCATCCTTCACAATACTTACAGGCAGTCTTCTATCATTCCATGTCTAGTCAATTGCTTCTTTCATAGCTTAAACTACAATAAATTTGTGTTCTTTTTAAACATACTTATTGTTTGTGCCATCAAATTAAAAGCAATGTTTGTGAAAACAAGGCACTGTGAATATATTCCAAAACTACAAATTTTTACCTATCTATATACTGTCTATCTATGTATTTGCCTAACTTTACTAACTGTGTGAATAAAATGGACAGTTTGAGATGATTTTTTTTACCTAAAAATGAAATCCTGTATCTATAAAATAAGGAGTCATAATTTGAAATTTTTATTTCTTGTTCTTTTCAAAAATTTTCTATCTGTGAGATTCAAAAGCTTCCTATTTGGCTATTTGTGATATTCTTCTAGGACAACATTTTATATAATAGTTATAGAAATACATAAAGATACAAATGATTCAGAAATCTTGTTCCCTCTGTTCCTTATTGAGTACTTTGATGGGAATGGCCAAAAATGGCATCCATTATTCATGTATATCTTCCCTTGAGTGTTTTGTTCACCAGTTGCTGTAGGAAGTCTTACAGCCAGTAGTTACCCGCCCACTGGGCCATGGCCTCTTACATTATTTATGCCAATGTAGAGCATGCGTCAGGCCTCTTTTCCAGCTGCAGGATTTGGTTTTGATCTCTGTTCCAGCAGAGGATTGTGATTTGTAAGTTTATCCCTAAATAAAGAACTATCTATTGCTCAATTCTGATCTAGTGTGGGATTTAAGTATCCTTCTTCTTTTGGCACCCACATGGATTTGGACTCCATGCCTACAAGATGGATGGCCTAAAGACCTAGCCAGTCCACAGACCAAACAGTCACCGAACCCAACATGCTTGGCTTGCTTTTAACTAAGCGATTTTTTTTTTGTAGAACCCCCTTCACAGCAAAGCTTACTGTGTGCAAAAACTGGGAAATTGCCCAAATACATGCATGACTGCTGTGTTCCCTGCTGTGGTTCCTTGCTCCCAGGCGACTTGTGAAGCTTCCGGTTTCTGCTCCTTGCTAGTACTCACATTCTAGCTTTCTTGCTCCATGTATGGAATTAATTTAAGTGCTCTTAATTTGTCAAACAAAACATATTTCTCAATATTTAACCAGTACCAAGATGGGAAACTAAAGCAGCTCAGAAACTAAAGAGGCATAAGACTGTTCCTGTCTCTACCGTGACTTTGCAACCACAGCAACAGTTTATCGGATCACATAACAGGTAATTAATAAATCAATATGACAGATTGCATTAATATAGAAATTTTAGTAACTTTTTGCTAATACTATGGATTGTATTATGTAGGCTTGTATGGTTATGCTGATAGTTCAATTTATTGGGTATTGGGACTCAGTTTTTTCTTCATATTCTTTCAATAAGAAAGAATGTGACACTTTTAGGAATGATACAGTCTTTACAGATTAATAATGAAAAACTAGTTGCCAGGATTAATACCATCAAAAATAAAAATTTACCTGAATAAATTAATACTCTTAAAAAGGATAACATTAATTTGACAGACACAATTGAATAGATAAATACCATATACCGAAATTAAATCAAGAACAAGTGAACAATCTGAATAGACTCATAAGTCGTGAGGAAATAGAAACTGTCATCAAAAACCTCCCAACCATAAAAAGGCCAGGACTGGCCAGAACTTTCAAGAAGAGCTAATACCTATACTCCTTAATATAGTTCACATAATAGAAACAGAAGGGTCATTGCCAAACTCATTTTATGAAGCTACAGTTACCCTGATACCTAAACCACACAAAGACACAACCAAGAAAGAGAATTACAGACCAATTTCACTTATGAACATCGATGCAAAAATCCTCAATAAAATACTGGCAAATCGAATCCAA
>JAQHUG010000100.1:3843417-3859553 GCA_028555095.1 Dicrostonyx torquatus
CCAATCAGTTAATAACCTAATGTAGACTCTCTGTGTGATTTTCTTTGGGGCTTGCTGGCTGCGGGGTACTGGGCAGGACAGTAACCCCAACAAGCAGGCCCCTCATGTTACATTCTCTAATTCTTTGCTCTCTCTACTCCCTAACACTCTAAACATTCTGGAGAAAATTTGATTCCCTTAAAGATCAGTCAGCTTGTGACACTTTCCTACCTTTCCTGCATTGTAGGATAATTATTTTCTCAAAAGAATCTATCAACAGCTGTTGGTTTAGGGCATATTTCTGTTCTGCACTCTACTAAAAACATGAAGAAGAAAAGAATAAGAATGTTGCTAATTGAAAGTTGCTGAAATTTCTACAATGGTGGAATGCCTATGCTGATATTATATACTTTGATATATAAAAGAATATAATGTTGTACTATTATATATATGTAAATGAGTATAGCATCAAATTGGCCTCTAAATTGGTACCTCTGCAGCTCTAACACTTCATCACAAGTTTCTTTGTGCACCAGAGTATTTTGCAGTGAATATCACAACTGGTCCAAGTACTGAGAATAAATTTCAGTGGAGTGCTCAACCATAAATGGAATATCTATATCATTCCTGCTTCTTGCCCCAAAATCTCAGGGATCAGATTATCATGTTGGCCACTTACAGTGCAAACAGTATCTACTGGATATGCCATGATAGCTCACAGTAGCTACGGCTGCTTGCACAAGACTTGTATAAGATCAAGCCAGTTAGCATTTTAGTGTGGAATGTTAGAGGGTTTCAAGAACACCCACAATTATTTGGGAAGCTGTTTACAGTTGATGGCTCTTGTGGAAAGCAAATCCATTCTCTTTTTGTGAGTTATCTTTTTGTGGTAGGCTGATGAGGTTCCATTAGGTACATTAGCTCCTCGAATTAGTCTCAATGGATTTTTAGATTTAAATAAGACCCAAGTCAAAGAGGTGATTAAGTTGGAATTGGACCTGGGAGAATTTAGAAGGAAATATGACAAAAACACCTTTAGTGGCAGTATCAAAATTAATAAAATAGTGTATAAGAAAAGAAAACAGTGATATTGTAGTGGTGGTTATGAAGACACCAGAGACGAAACACATGTACTATTCTTGTTTGAGCCACAGAGTTGACAGACAAGAATGTATTTAGTCTAACTAATTACAGAATACTTTCTTACTTGTTCCTAATTTGGCTTCAACCCTGAATTTAATAGTCATTAATTTTCCATCCCTGGATATTTGTTACTTTTCTTGATGCTGACTTTGGGATTGTTTTCTATGTTCACATCAGTGCCATGAGCTGTCATGTTCTTAGTTTCTTCCTCTACATGATTGTTCTCTTAAGTCTGAGACTGCTGAATACTACTGTGGGTGTTAATGTCAGCCTCTGCTTGAGAAAGTGTCTTCAAGATTCAATAATGTCAACTTCATGAATATGGTCAAAGGTTCCCCTTGTATAATGTTGTAGACACAGGACAGCCTTGCTTTTTCGCCCCTGTTGTTGCATGAGTGCCATTTCAGTGGCATTTTATGTTCATAAGCCACTTCCATGGGAATTGTTATGTCTATATCCTGGGAGCTCAGAGCTCTACAATCAATTGCCACTGTAGAAAGAGATATATTATAACATTCCAAGTCAGTCAGCTAACTGTGCTGTAACTTTTCTCTTACCATATCTATAAACCATGGGGATTATACATGTCACCTCAGGATGGTATTATGAGAGTTAATGAACCAAAGGTTGTAAGGGGGATTTAGCCTGTCAGATAAAAGGTGCTACTTAAGTATAGACCATACCTGTTTTATGTGGTCTGATTCTTCAGGGCCAATGCAACATATCAGAAAGTCACAGTATTGCTATTAAATGGCAGAGGACACCATCAGTGTATTCTCAATGTAAAGTGTAAACACAGTCTCCAAAAGGAGAGGCTTAGGATTTTATAACTTATTGTTCAACAATCTCTTTTCTTTGCTGCAGCTGCCACATCCCCTGCATGATAAAATTAGTCTCATTTTGCCCAATTTGTCCTTGGTTCCCTTGACACACCATGTATTCCCTCAAAATACCTTCTGGATAAAATGAGCTATGGTACAGAAATATAAGGTGTACAAATACATCAGCTAAAATGGATGATAAGAGAACAAACCTGCAGGGCAAGCAGTGCCTCTGGCAGGTTTTTAGCTGCTCCTTTTGAGATACAAAAGCAAGAGGACATCTGCAGCCAAGATGCATTAAAAGGTTTTTGTTATCATAACAGTGAGAAAAAGGTACAGTAAGCCAAATGGGGCAAATGTAATATGCTACCTCCAAGCAGCATTTGTGCGATTTGTTGCAGAGGAGACAAACAGATTATGTGACCTTTCCAAAGAACCCTCATTCTATTTGTATTACTTAACAGTGTGACAATCATTCAGGGTCTTTTCTAACTTGGAGTTCAGTTTTTGCTCAGCTGATATCCGCCATTGACTACATATCTTCCCATCTGCTGGGCTCAACTTCTGTTTCATTCTAGCCACTAATCCTCAAAAGGCTCCTGCAGAGGCACCTGAAATTCAGAGCTTAGTAGAACATTTATCTATTGACATTTGATATTATTATGTTTTAAATATATTCTTGCCTGCCACCATTGAAAACATGTTCCCATTTATAATGAGATTAGCTGTAAGGGATTTGGAATACACTTTGTTTTGTATGTAATTTCTACAGACACTCCTCACTTTCCATAATAAAGCTGGTTTTTCTATCCAGGGGGAAAAGGTCATAAATATTCACAATTTTAGAGAAAAAATTCTATTTTTTTCCAAATAATGAAAGAAAATCCTGCAGTCAGAAAACAGAGAAGTCAGGGCTCTGTTTCATGTTTGTTTGTTTTTCTCTCTGTGTAAGCTCCTTGCATCTTTTCCTTTACTTCATCCTACCCTCCTTGTAGGAGTAAGTAAGGAAAAAAAAGAAGATTCCCTATTGGTTTTTCACCACTCTCAGATACCCTGAGGCATACAAGATGATACTTCCTCCATTATACCCAGTCCTTCTAAATCAGTTTTGTGAATAAGAACACCTGAATCCTTCTAGACGTACATGTTTACTAAGTTTTACAAGCTGAGAAGCACAGGCTCTTGGGGTATTAGGAAGTGTTTTAACATTAAAACAGTTCTGCCTGATGCTATGAATACAGCTACATGGAGAAGAATCAGTGTCCTTACTTCACAACGCAGTAGCAATTTTCCCCAGGATCCTTTGACACTTTCTACTTTTATGTACTCCTTCCTTTGAGAGGATGTAATCTCTTTTAGATCCTTTTGGAAATGTGTTACATATTCAGCATGCATTTACTTTTAAACGGGAAAGGTTCTCATGGATTTGAAGATTCAGAATATATACTGTTGATTATACATAGTTATATCTCTTTCGTCACTGTTCCACTCTCTCTGGTTTGGAGGATAAGGAGGCATTGTTATATTTCTACTATATATGCTCATATTCTGCTTTGAGGAAAGATTTCAGGACACTATGATATACACAGCAACAACACAGTGAAACTTGTCTCTTTTGCAGAGCATGAGACTTAGGAAGCCTGATAAATAGCTGAATTTTTAATGACTAAAATATCAGGGAAGAAGATACTTCTTTCATTTTCGTTTTGCATCAGTTAATTTGCAGAGGTGCTGATTTTTTCTTCAGATTTATAAACGCAAGAGACAAGTTACTGAAATGGCACAAAAGAATCAGAAGGGAGAAAATTGCCAAACTAAACAGGAAAAACTGCATATGTATTCTAAGAATACATATGGAGTTTTGGGTTAGTTTGGTTTTGCAAATGGACCTCACGCTTTTTGAGTAGAGGTCAAAGATTTCATGTAATTTTACCTTTGTTGCTTATCATTGCGTGTGACACATCAGCAAAATACTTTTACAGTGAGAGTCTGATTTCTTTGCCACATTAAACTCCAATTTAGGTATCATGTAATTGGGTTGTAAGAGTTAGAAGTGAAACAGAAAGAAGTTATATTTCTGGAAAATAACTTACATAGAAGAAATGAGCATCTTTGTACAAATCTGAAGAAATCCGAACATCAAATTCCAGTTGTTGAAATACAATCAGGGACCAATTCTCTTAGAAAATTCTTATCCGACATGAAAAAGATATTCTGGAATTTAAGCTCTACAAAGATATTAGAGTTATAAAATATTCTTCCAAATCTATAAAAATTCATCTAGTGGAAAGTAACTATGCAGTCAAAAACAACATACAGAATCTATGTCAGCATATAATGTAGGCACCTGTGCATCAGTGTTATTTTTTCACAACTATTTATGTCAGCTAAGTTATGCAATCAAATTAGAAATCCTTCAACAAAGAAATGGACAAAGATTATGTGGTCTATATATTATTGGAGTCATATTTATGTGGAAATATATTTATCTATAAGCAAGAAAGGAATGTGATTATTTGACAAGTGTATGCAAGTAGAAATCATCATAATAAACAAAATGGAATAGATTCAGAAAGACAAATATATTTTTTAATTTGTGCATCCTAGATAGATACAAGATAGGTACATAATATCTTGTGGAGCCTAGATATATATGTAACATCATATATGTGTTGTATCACACACACACACACACACACACACACACACACACACACACCCATAGCCTAAAAGCAGAAACCATATTTTAAAAATAAAAAAAATAAAAAAAACACAGGAACAGGATGGGGAAAAGGAGAGGTGATTATACAAACCTATGTGAGATATACTTGTATCATCTTCATAAAACACATCACTATGTACAATGAAATTCCTGCAGGGGAAAAATTCGAAGGAAATCCTTGGAAGAAAAGCAGAACTATTTATATTCAAAGGACTCTATTTGATGATTATAGTATGAATTTAGAGACATGGTCTGCTGCTCACTAAATGCAAGAGAGGAGAAAAAAAAGGCTTACCCTCATAATAAATTTAGAATCTGTCATTCACAGCCTGTTCAATCTTTTGACATTGCTGTCTACAAAATTCACAATCAAAAACTTTGTGGCTGTGCTAATATATATATAATTAAATTCTTCATGATATTTTAAGTAAACTTACTGTTTTGTGTTAGGCTTAATTCTTATCTATTCTCTGCTTACAGTAGCATGAGGCCAGTGGTCTGCAGGTTGGATATGCCCAATAGAGCTTCTTTTTCAGTCCACATTCTGCTTTCTCTCCTTTCTTCTTTGGTGTTCCCCATACCTCTCACAATGTTTCACAAAAAAGAAACAGAAAAAAATGAATTCGTTCCAAGAAGTTCATGTGTCACTTTCTGTTCTTTGGTTTTGAATAGGTTTTGAAAATTGCTTTTTACTCTTGAAAATACATTATTTTCTCATACAATATATCCTGATTATAATTTCCTTCCTTCTACTTCTCCCATCTCCTCCTCCCCACCCCTCTTATCTGGATTCACTCTCTTTGTGTCTTTCATTAGAAAAAAAACAGGTTTTTAAGAGATAACAAGCAAACATGACAAAATAAAATTTAATAAGATGAAGCAAATCTTACCTATTAAATTTGGACATAGCAACCTAACAAAAGGAAAAGAGTCACAAAAGCAGCTCTAAAAATCAGAGCCACACTTGTTTTTACAGTCAGGAGTCCCATAAAAATATTAAGGTAATAGCTATAATATATGCAAAGAACATGGTACCAACCCATGTAGGCCCCATGCCTGCTATTTCAGTTTCTATAAACTCATATGTGATGTGTTTAGTGTATTTAGAGATGGCAGGAACCTGCAGGAGGGTCTGTCTTTATTTCTGTGCTTTGATTAGTTAAATTAAGACTCTGCCTGGCTTGTAAGATAGGTCAGCTCTTAGGTGGGCAGAGTAGACAGAACGGAATTTCTGGGAAGAGAGAAGGAAGTGAGCCAGTTACCATGAGGCTCCTGTCGCAGATGGATGCAGGTTAGACCTTTCCAGTAAGTAACCACGTGGTGGCTTACAGACTTTTATAATGGGTTAGTTTATGAGGTGAGGGCTAGCCAAGAAGAGGCTAGAGATAATGGGCCAGGTAGAGTTTAAATGAATGCCGTTCTCCTGTGGTTATTTCAGGTGCAGGCAGACAGCGGCTGAGCCGGCCAGCAGCTGGGGAACATAACCCACACCTCTCCTATAATTACACAGCAGCCTATAAGTGTCTATACTGAGTTATAACATCTCCATGTGAATCTAGCATGTTTTCAGATGAAAAAAAGGACTGTGCCATTAACTTAGTTAATTACAATAGAGGCAAGGTCTTTCAACTGTGGTGTAGGAGGTTCTTTTATCTGTGTTGCTTTCATTGGTTGAATAAAGAAACTGCCTTGGCCTTTTGATAGGGTAGAACTCAGGTAGGCAGGGAAGATAGAACAGAATTCTGGAAAGAGGGACAAACAGGCAGATGCCATGTTTCTCCTGCCTGAGACTGAGGCTGGTTAGAATCTTTCCCAGTAAGCCATGACCTTGTGGTATTATACAGATTATTAGAAATGGGTTGAATCAAGATGTGAGAGTTAGACAGTAATAGTCTAGAGATAATGGGCCAGGCAGTAATTTAATTAATACAATTTCTGTGAGGTTATTTTGGGGATTAGGCTAGCCAAGCGGGAGGAATCAGCCCTCTCCTACTACTACTACACAACTGTCAACATATTGAACATGCATAAGCTAATCATACAACACCTCATGGGATTTCATCTTATTAATATTATGCATATGTTTTTTCATAACATGAAGAGGAAATAACTGTAGAGATTATGGAAAACTCTCTTCTTTTATCACATATATTTCTGGGATCTCTTTTTCCTTTTTTAATTAAAAAAATTGCCTTTTATTTTACATACCAACCCCAGTTTCCCCTCGCTCTCCTTCTTTAGGACTGATAGCAAATGCCTTTAGCCACTGAACAATCTCACAAGCCTGAGACTCTTATGTTTGGGTTACTGTCCCACCCAATACCCCACAGCTGGCAAGCCCCAAAGAAAATCACACAGAGAGTCTACATTAGGTTATAAACTGATTGGCCCATTAGCTCAGTCTTCCTACCAGCTCCCATAACTTATATTAACCCATTGTTCCCATCCATGCCAGGCACATGGCCGGTATCTTTTCTCAGCGAGGCAGCTTACATACTGGTGGACTGGTAGGAGTGCAGGAAGAACTTCCTTCTTCCCTGTTACCCTTGTGCCACCTCTACTTCCTGTCTGGTTTTCCTGCCTATACTTCCTGCCTGGCCAATCAGCGTTTATTTAAAACATGATTGACAGAATACAGACAATTCTCCTGCACCACTCTTAAATACTTGTAAGATAAGGACAATTTTTCCAATAGTAATGCATATCCAGTTGTCTGTATTTTCCTAGTGCTGAATGGCAGGAAGGGAAATAAAATATATCTTCAATAACTCTAAGCTTAAAAAATAACTCATTGTTAAAAAATTGAATGCTACTCATTGTTTTTTCTGAATATTGTGAGTTACACCAAAGTTTTGACACTTGATGACACTGAAAAATATGGACTTCTTATCTAATGGCACTGTAGGTGAGAATGCTGAATAAAGAGCCATGATTGAGTTTTATGCTTTCAAAGGATTCTTCCTGTCTTGCCTGGGGACTATGTCATATTCCCAAATGGGCTTGATACAGAGAATGAATGATCAATGATGTTTTAACATTTCAAGATGTTTTCACGTATTCAAGGATAAAGTGTGTTCTCATAAATACATTTAAATATATGTTGTTACAATTAGTCTTTCATTTCCTCTTTGTTTAAAATTCTTCATTTTTTTCATGTCTTGTATACTTTTAGGTTTGAACAAGGTTTAGATATGTCCTTAATTTTCCTTAACTAATTAAATTATTTCTTATTTTTAAAATAAGTTGTTTTATTCCCTGCCTCTTTGTACATTTTGTTTTCTATTTCTGTGAATTTACATGCCAAAAGCAACAAGATAAATACTCCTATTATTGTATTCCTGTATTATGTGCTCATCTGAAAAAATTCTGACATTAAAGTGGATATCTGGCTTTTTGTGCTCAGATAAATGAGGATTTCAGTTTTGAATTCCATATCTAACATATTTATAGTGTAAGAAAAAAACTTATTTCAAAGCATGGGGCTTTTTTTTCCTTTAAGCTTTATAATCTCATACAGATTACTTTCCTCATCAAACTAATGATATGACACTACTTTCTAGGGAAATTTTACATAAAATTTCCATAAAAATATCATCATATCCTTCAGCTCAATCATTAGATAATTTGTTGCATGGCTTAATTTGACTTTCTTCATTTTTGATGGGCTTTGAAAAATAGTGGCAACATTGTCTTCTTTCAATTACTAACACTAAAAGAATAATTGTGATTTGGATTCATAATTCTTAATTAATAGTTGAAACAGATAAATAAAAATCCATTAATAAAGATGAAATAGTTTTTCAAATATAGTCTGTCAAGTATTATTTGTTGCTAGTAACAAACATTTGCCAACATTTCCATTTAATCACTTTTATTTGACCTCAATGATATTTTACTGACTTCTTGGTCTACTTTGCACCTTCACTTATTATAAGCATAGTAGATTGTTATAATAAAACTGTAAAGAAAGCAAAAATAAAAAACAGAAAGAGCTCACATTCTAGTATATTTGAGAAAGGTAATCAAATAAATAGTGCTCAATAGTGTAAGCTCTATATAGGAATAAGGAAGGTTTTCTCAACCCATGTATGGGTGTGTGAGAAAAGGCAGTTTGAATGGGGGTGTGCTCATAGAAAAGAATTTGGATCACGTCCACATATTTATCTGACTTGAACAGCATTGTTCCTCATTCAGCCTTACTCTGATTCATCCTAACTCCCATTAGAAATTTCGGCCCCAACATTTTTTCATGTTAGATGTTATAAGATACTTTATTTCACTGTTGAATTTTTGAATCTTGACTACTCCAATATATGAAACAATCATTTCATATTAAAAGAAGTCATCAGAAGTAAGATATATGAGTGTAATCCAAAATTACTAGGCACAAGTTTTATGGTTTCCTCAAGTCACGACCCCAATAATGCTGTACGTTCATCAACTGTAAAAGTTCTTTAAGACCTAACAAGGCTACATGATGGTCAAGAATTGTAAGATGAGCATTTTTTTCCTCAAATCTAATAGCCTTCTTTATCTAAAGGCTATAGTTAGAATTTACCACTAGTAAAGAATCTCTGCGTTATTTTTCAGGTATACTCATCATATCTACACTAAGCGTGAAGCCTATAAAGCTATAGACCATAGCACGTTTCTGCTTATTCCTTGCAAATTCAGTCACAGCCACTTGTATACAATATTCTTTCTAAAATACTTGTTGCTTTCTTGATAACCTTGAAAAAGAGAAATCACATTATAAAATATCATATGGGAATAAAATGATTTAAAGATGTGGTCCCAGCACAAAGATCAAAGTAGCTGCCACATTTGTCCTTTGAAAATATGGAGGCACCATTCTGGCTATCTCAGACTGCTATTTAGTTTCATTATGCATTAACAAAAAGCCTTTACACTCCATCCACTAGAGGGCAATCAATACATTACACACAAACACTTCCCCCCACCCTGACCTGGAACCTAGTAGAACACAAAGTAGAGAGATTATCATTTACCACAAACAACTCTTTTGGATTTCCTTTCTTGGTAGTGACCAGAAAGTAGCAGCTAAATATGACATAAAAATCTTTTCTTTGACATTAAATCATATCTCATTCTGATGCTTATAATAGCCAACAAGAAAATAAGCACACTGCCTGAGGTAAATGAGATTTCACTTTAAATAAAACAACATTCAACTTTTTCACAAAGTTTTTATATCTTCCGATTCTATCAGGAGGCACACACATAGAGATAAAATACTTATCAAGTCATCTTGGAAATCAGATTATTTCTCTTCTAGTGGCTCTTCCTACTACAAATCCACTAGATAATTTTTTGCTAAGTCTGACATAATAAATGCAAAATAGCCGAGAAAAATAGAATGCTAACATTTTGTTCACTTGAAAAAATAATTAAAAGACTTGAAATTGAAAAATAAATGTACTGTTTGATGCTGTTTTCAGGAACACTCAAATCCAGATATGGTTGAAGCTGGAATTTTCAGTAAATGTGGCTATCTTTCGTAGCTTCATTTTAAAGCTATGGTTCCAAATCAATTGTGAGACATCGTTATCAATTCGAGATGAATGAGTAAAATGACAGGCTACAGAAAATCCCACATTCACAAAATAAGTCGAGTTTCTTAAAAATAGTAAGGACAAATTTCCTTGTGGAATATAATCACATGCAGATAGGATTTTTAAATTCATTGTCATATTGTGAAATTGTATTATTTTAAACAGAAATGTATGCTGCTACATAGTAAAATCTTTTTTAGGAACTTAGTAAATCTTAGCATGTTCATAGTATGCTAGATACTTATAAATGTAAAAATTACTCTTAATTAGCAAAATATGTTGCAAGATCATGATCCTGAAATTCAGTGCTACTTGCTTTGTAAGACTAGTTCTTAATGGATTGAATGATAGTGTTCATTCAGCCTGTTCAAGTTTTAGGAATCCTTTCTTTGGAAACTGCTACTGAAGTTAACGTGGAGCCTAGTTTTTTACTTCCCTTTGTTATAACACAAGTTTAGAAGTTCGACCTTCCTCAAATTTAATTTAGCTAATATTTAAAACTGTGTTAGCATACACTAACATATCTAGCTTGCATCCACTCCCTACTTCCTCTTTGTTTCTAATTTTAAATGTAAGATAATGCCCCCAATTTTGTGTGTGTGTGTGTGTGTGTGTGTACATTTCTGTACCTAATGATTTCATTCTAGCTTTTAGACTTCCAGTTTAAAAATAAATTTTGCAAACAATGAGAAAAAAGCTCTTGTGTGATGCTGGAATAAACATCGATTTTTCCCTTTCACATGAGTAAAAATTGGCACAATGGTTTACTGTGCAAATTTGAGTAAGTGTCTTAGCTTTTCTCATTCTCTAGTCCCTCCATTTAAAATGAAGATCATTGCTGGGTGATGGTGGCGCACACCTTTAATCGCAGCACTCAGAAGGCAGAGGCAGGTGGATCTCTGTGAATTCGAGACCAGCCTGTTCTACAAGATCTAGTTCCAGCACAGGCTCCAAAGCCACAGAGAAACCCTGTCTCNAAAAAAAAAAAAAAAAAAAAAAAAAAAAAAAAAAAAAAAAAAAAAAGAAGCTCATTAACCACCTAGTTCTTCATGGTACCATGGGAATTAAATTAAACAAAAGACAATAAATGCAGACTTCTTACCTTTTCTAATTCCTACAAGCACACTTCATCAAACATTTTGTTTGTTTCATAGTCACTTCTGTCTTTACTTTGAATAACTTAAGTCACCAAGCATCTTCTCATTGGAAACATGACATCACAAGTGCAGTCTGTTTAAGAAAAAAATTAAAAAGCCACAACACAACTTTGGCAAGTCCATTCTTTAGTTTCTCTTCATTGGTTTAACTCAACAGCTATACGTATGATTAGAATACACAGAAACACAGTGATGAGCAAAAGTAAAAGTAAACTTCTGTTTCTTACAGAAGTATCTGAACTAACGAGGGGAGCAGATATTTTGTATTTGAACTGTACAGAGGCAGACTGGATGGTTCATCGTTTTGTGGATGCAAAAGGTGTCCCCATATGTGTTTTCATTCATTTTGATTTTTCCATGGTAAAACCAAACAAACAAATGAAAAACAAACAAACAAACAAACTGAGAAGAATCAGAAGCCAACAATACTTCTGATTCAGACACAAAAAAACTAATATGCAGAGTCAGGTCAATATAAGGTTTTGTCAGCCATTCCTAAATATCTATAGTATTCCTATGATTTTGATGCAATGCAGTTTTTTTTTTACTATATTCTCTTAACTGTTGTAAAGCACACTGGCTCCTCAGCAGGTGTCTGTGTTGGTGACTGCTCTTGGTGTTACAAAACAACCTTGTAGGAAGTTAGCAAGCACACTCCAGTATTTTCCAGTATGTCCCTGAAAGGGACAGTTCCTGAAGCAGGATGCTAGTGATAGCCTTAGGAGACAGTCATTTAATCTGAGCATTAATCTTGGGCACTACAGAAGGAGTACACTGAGTATGTTAAGGCTGTCAGCTGCACATGCTGCATCAGCAGCCTTAGAATTAGCCTGGAGTTTGAGAGCTTCAGAGACTGGAACTTCTCTTTAGTATTTGCAGTGTTTTCATACTACACTAAGGGAAAAAATGGTTGAGATAGCCTGTGTTTTGACCCATCATCTTCATGTGTTGATGTTTCACTGCTTTGAGCTTTTGCAGAAGGAAGGGTGCTAGGGAATTTTGCTCTAGTTTGTTTTGAATTTTTCCACTAGGAATTTTGTTTGCTTTTAAAATAATGCATTTTACATATAACATTTCACATAAATGTGAAGCTGTTGGATCATTAATTCAGTAATTTAAATAGTGTATTTTCTAGAAGTAAGATGTATCAGAGGAAAATATGTGCCTAAATCATATACACAAATGTTCTACAATGAATGTATGTGATTTTCCACATGAATTTGAATAATAAAAAAATGGACCAGAAAGATATTTCTTCCCAAGTTGATGACAGTCTCGGTATCAATAATCTGCATTCCTACATCAGTTATGTTTTTGAATGGCTGTGTGGACCTTAGTTTCCCAATCATCAGTCCATAGTCATTTTGTTGTTACCTACTTTATTGGGTTGTTGTGAAAGTTAGCCAAGTAATGTCTATGAAACACTGTCTATCTAACTATCTATGTATCTGCCTACCTAATTATCTATCTATATGAGATAGCAAAAGAATGTGCTCACCTTATGCCAGACAATCATGCAATTATATTTTGCAGCTAATACAATAAGCCAAATAAAGAAAGTGTTATTGTGCCCTTCACAGTGAGAAAGTAAAGAGTTTAAGGAGTACATACTCATAAAGCTTGTAACTGATTGAGCTCATGTACAACCCTAGAAGACTGATTCAAAAGCCACCTAATAATGATCCCTAGCAATCAAAACATTATGAGGAACAAATTAATCAAATCTATATTCTTACCATAATTGAAATCTTGACTACCATTGGTAATGAGATTGTAAGTTTCAGGTCTGTTTTCTAATCATATGAATGCAAAATTATTTTCAAAGAATGTGGTTAATATCATACTGTGAATATTAAAACATGAAAAAGGTATACAATGTCACAATGGCCAAAAGTTCCTCCATTAATGAAAGTCTGATGAAGCATAACTCATCACTCTGTCTTCTGCACAACACAAAAATTCTTTCCATGTAAAGAAGCTTTCTCATGCACATGGATTTTAAATGTTTAGTCATGGTTATATTAAATAAAATCTGACAAAAGTATTAAAGAATAAAAACAGGTTATTTTTATAACATAACATTCCTGATATTAATATAACTGCAGCAAAAATATTCAGGAATTTTATGCACAGAGTATCTCATCAACAGTATCAATAGCTGAGGGTTCTCAATATTAGTGAACTACCTTCAAAATACATTCTAAATATATGAATGCTCTCAGGGAGTAGGAGAGCAGGAAACATGATGGGTTTATAAAACAATGGAAAAAGTATCTTTTTATTTTAAATCCTAAGCATGAATAGAAATCTTTAATTTTTGCATAATGACTTAATATATAGGATAAAATTAATAATTCACAGAGGGTTTGCAACTTGTTTTTTTTTAATTTTTGCCCTTTGTGCTGGTATTTTGCATTCTTAAATGAGGAGTAAGTATGTACAAAGAACATCATTCTTAAGCATTACACTTCATCAGAATTCATTAGAGCAGATCCGGAGGTTTCATTATTCTTTAAGAGTACATTAATAAAACCACTACACGCTTATTTTTAATACTGTGTATATGAATTATTCTGACAGTAAGTTGCAAAGCCAACATATCAATCCTGAAATTAAAAATGTAGTAGGACAAATTAGTGTGTTCCAGCTACCACAAGCCAATCTGAACAATACACTTTCTTCTTAGGACTTAGGAGCTTGCTCTCCTACAGAGAAAAAATGACAGTAATCAATAAAAAAGGTAAGAAACTAAGGTCTAATTGACATTTGAATAAAAACAATGCAGCTCTATATATACGAATTCTGTTTGTTCCAACTCTGTGGTTTATTGCTTATTGTTCTTTTCCCAGGGAGTCTCAAAGAAGCAAGTCAGTAGTCATGCCATTTGTTTCACATCTTTTTAGGAAACTCTTTACACATTTCTTACAGTGAAGACATTATAGAACATGTAATGTCAACCTCTTTTTGCAATCTAGCTTCCCTCTGTGCATGTGTAACAAGCCATATTAAAAATATTTGGAATCAAAGTGTGTTGCTAACTTACTGCTCCATGAAGTAACGCACCGCACTAGGTTGCATCAGTTCTCTAGGCCTAATCTAACTTTCCCCAGTGGCTTCAGAGGCCCGGGGGAGAAACACTGTATCAGTTCCATTTATGAGTAGAAAGATAAATGGTTTTGCCCTTAATAAATGTAGAGGACTAGATGAAGAGCTCAGGACAACTGCTTTTAACTCCCTTAAGCAGCAAGACCTTTTTAATTCTCAGTCCCTCCTCCACTAATTTTGCATGAACTATGCTGTTAGCCACATAAGATGATGAATGCTTGAAATAGTCCAGTAAGGTTGAGCTAATGAGAATGTTGTCATTAAAACTCTGCACTATAGCTAAGAGGCAGGAACCAAACTTCTGAGGACACTTAAGCATTAGTTTTCCTCGGTGTTGCTGGTATGGTATTACATATTTAGTCTTTTTAAGCAAAGGGCTTCCCTAGTTGTAAAGAGAAATTGTTCTCTGACACTAATGATGTTTGTTACTTCCTTTTAGCCAGCTTCAGCTACATCCTATGTGCTACTGAGCTCTGAGTGTTCCCTGTATAGCAGCTGTTTGCCAGTGTGTCCCTTTGGTGTCACACCATAAAATACAAACTTTAAAAACAGCTATTTATTGTGACTCATTTTATAAGTTTTACATTTTCTCAGGAGGAGAAGAATAGTTGGAAGGATAAATCTTAAAGTGAAAATACTTCATGTCTTGTAAAGAAAAACCATGTAACTTCCACAGTAGCACTTCCTAACCCTCTGCTTGAATCAGCTAAGACAGATAAAAACATAATAGATTGAAATAAATTGATCAGGAATAATTATAATCATCAATTGTATTGGTTTAAATGTTTCCTTTTTGGAATTTACAAAAGGCACCAATCATTGTACATCCTTTGGGCACAATTAAAGCAGTTAATTAAAAGTTGGGTATAATAGAAGAGTGAGCTTTCTCTACTATAATAAATGTTTTCAGTTTCAAGTCATACTAGTGATAGTTCCACAGTAAGTGTAAGCTTGACTGTATGCTTTTCCTCTTTAATGCAGATTTGACCTATGAGAAGGAAAATGTAGACCTGAATTCTTGTTTACTCCCTTTTCTTTGGAATCAAATTTTCTTCCTTCATTCTAAGAAGCTTATTGAAGTTTCATAGAAATAAATGGAAACTGCTATATACAATTATGATTTTATACTTTAAAATGTATTAACATCAAAAAGATCATTAGCAACTTATAGTCATATAATGAAAAGTAATGGTAGCCATGTAACACTTAGCAAAAAAAATTCTCATGGCTTATTATATATTTTGAATTCATGGGAGAGGTAGAAGGAGCAAAGAGAGAGGGCAAGAGGGAGGGAAAGAAAGAAAAGGTAAAAGGAAGACATAAGAAAGAAATGGAAAGAATGAGAAAAGATCAAATTAAATTGTCATTATCGAGAAATGATTTCCAGAAGACATTTGGATGATCATATGAATAGCAGTTAATGTAACTAATGATACTAAGAATATTATACAGCTCATGCTTTAAAGTGTCACATTCAAGAATTTCTAAATGCTGTTCTCTGTTTCTACTCTTCTTCTTCTTCTTTTTTTTTTGATTAAAAAAGGGGTATTTTATTGGAGGGGATAAAACTTACAGATCAATGTGCCAAACCACATTCCTCTGGTCGCAAACAGGAAACCGAGTCTAGCAGTCAGCA
>JAQHUG010000100.1:3875183-3886697 GCA_028555095.1 Dicrostonyx torquatus
TTCTCCTCCGGTGGGGGTGGCTAGATCCGAAGCCCTCTCCAAGGGCTTACCTCAGTCAAAAGGGGTACTACAATGAAATTTCACAGAATTACATGCATAGTCTTGGCTTTTTTCCTGTTACTGATTTTGGCTCCCATCCCATTCATAGACAAATTAAAAATATTATTTGCAGAGTTATTATTCAGATAATACTAAATAAGGTTTTTCTAATTGCTAATTTATTTAGACAAATGAAAGTGAAAAAATGTCCTAATGTTCTTTTCAAATAGATAATTATTCAGTTATTCCAAGTGAGCTTGACTTAGTTACCACTGAGCAGAGGAAGGTGTTAAGTGCCTGTAAATTAGTCACAAATATAAAATATATAGGTAAAGAAGTATGATAAAGCCTAACCTGGGAGGCACTTAGATACTTAATAATTAGAATAGTTTTATTGGGCATTGAATAAGAAATTTGGCCTATTTTATCTTTTCAGTTTTAACTTGACAATATCTTCTGAAGATCCAGCAATCAGTAATGTTGCACAACCATCGAGTGATAATTTTTCTTTAATTATCAAAACTAGGGAATAAGTTAGTAAAGAAAAGTGTATTTCATTGCTTCTAGAAGCCCTGTTTATATGGTGACAGATTTTAACCTCAAAGGAAGCCCGAAAACTACCAATTTTCCCAAGATATAATAACATTTAACTAGACAATGTCTATTTAAATAGGACAAAATTCCTGAATGCAAAAAAGTATCTTGTCAAGATATTTAAGACTGCACAACAAAGGATGGTGATATCCAAGGGATAAGATGAAAATCACATAAGCCTTATGAAACCTGATGGGTTTCTGGAGTACACAGCAAGAAGGGGGAATCTAAGCAGAGCCCTTCCATTTCATTAAGCTGAGAAGATATAAGAAAGAACTATGTGAAATCAAGGTAGTTAGACTACACAGAATAGCATATAGAAGGGTTGTATATTGCATAGCAAAAGAACTCCTGCACATATAGAACATTTTTGCAGGTATTCCAGTTACATATTTGATTCTCCATAATTAATGCTAGCATAAAATTCTTAGATTTTAATTGAGGTATTTTGTGTGAATAATATGCTTATGTGTATAAATGTTATGAGTTTGTGTATAAGAGAATGTAAGGGAGTATAGTGAAGTGGACAGGTGGCAGTTAGAAGATAAACTTAGATGTTCTACTTTGCCTTCTACCTTTTTGAGACAAT
Organism: Dicrostonyx torquatus; assembly: GCA_028555095.1. Classification (NCBI taxonomy): domain Eukaryota; kingdom Metazoa; phylum Chordata; class Mammalia; order Rodentia; family Cricetidae; genus Dicrostonyx; species Dicrostonyx torquatus. The sequence continues at coordinate 3,876,406 of JAQHUG010000100.1, forward strand.
CATTATTTTAAAGTTAAAATAAAGGGATATTTTTTGCTTGCTTTTTGTTTTTGTTTTTGATTTTTGTTAGCAATAGTTGACTAGATGGCTAATGAGTTTCTTAGGATGATATTACCTCTGCCTCATTAATAGAGGTATCTTGTCTTAGATATACAGTGAAAATCATAAAAGCCAGTGTGTCCATGATACCTACTCATATCAAATTGATAGCTGTTTGCTTCTCTACTTGTTCCAGCTGCCAAACTTATGTCTTTTATCATTACATGGTGTATACTGGCCAGACATCTCTTTTCCCATGTATTTAAATTCTAATTCATAGTAGATTTTAAATAGAGACCATTGGTTCATTTCCCGCCACCTGGACCCAAATAATTCCACAGAAACTATAATAATTACAATACTGCTTGGCTCAGGCAAGCTCAGGCATCATATTAACTAACTCTTACATCTTAAAGTAACCAATTTCTGTTAATCAATATATAACCCCAATGCTGTAGCCTACCAGTAAGTTTCTAGCATCTGTATCCTTCAGCAGCTACATGGCATCACTTTGACTCTACCTACACTCTCTATATATCTCTGTTTAGATTTCCCATCTGGCATTATTCTATCCTGCTGCAGACTGAAGCAGCATTTTTATTAACCAATGGTTAAAAAAAGTTCATAACATACATATTGGAATCCCACATCATCTCCCCTATTCTATCTAAATAAAAAAGAAGGTTTTAATTTTAACATAGTAAAATTACATATAATAAGACAGGTATTAAGCAAGAATTAGTTACAATATTTTTGCAAATCTAAGCTTGTATATCTAATTTATCTTTTATCACAACTATGGAAAACTATAACTACTTATCAAAGACACAAGAAGGATAGAATATTAACTAAGTAAACATGAAGTGCATATTAAGAAACTTCCAAAGTTCTAGAGATGACAGAGACATCTCACTGCCGAGACACTTACCCAAAGTCCTTCTGTAGGTTTGTGGCATCCATCTTGAGCCTACAGGCCCATAGTATCTGGCAGACTTTTCATGAAGCAGGAAATTTGAAGGACTGTTTCACCTATATTGGCAGCTTGTTGGTCACTTTCTTCTATGTCCTTCACAATGTCTAATGAACTCTTTCATGAAGCAAGAACCCTAAATGACTGTCTCACCTTCTTTAGGGAAGTTCAGCAACCATTTTTCTATGAATCCTGCATCTCCAGTTTATACAGCACTGCATCAAGCAGTCCAGGCAAGAGCATTTCTTGACCAAATGGCTAGCCTTATCACTTTGAAGACAAATTTCATAACATTTTTTTTCAATGCACATCAACGTCTCTGAAGTAATTGGTGCTGCCAAAAGCAGACATGTCTCACTGTTAAGAAAGTCTCAGTTCTTAAAACATTTTAAATGCCATATTCTTTGAAGGTTATCTATCTGAAATATATCTCTGTGTATCTAGAAAACCAAAGTAGCATGATTACTCATTTACTACTATAAATGACTATTACTCTTTATTTTTAATTATATATTACATTTTTGAATGAACTTCACAAACATAATACCCTATATAAGATTAGAAATATACATAAAATGAAATTGACTTTAATTTTGTATCAGTAAATCAAGATCCATACAATGCAAAGTATTAATCTCTATATTATATCTCACGTATCTTTTCTTAGAAATTGATTTTGACCATTATCCAGTTATAACCAACCCTTTTAAAATGAAAATAAACATTTATAAACAATCATTTTGGGAATTTGAGCACAGTTTTCTTCAAACTGCTTCCTACTACTTGTTGGTCAAAGTAATTTTAGGGTTCATGGAGACATTTTAGGGGTCTTATTCCATCAAACATTAGCCTAGATGAAATCTGTAGTTACTTATTCTCCATGGAAACAAAAGCAGAAACTCTTTTCCAAAGTAACATACCTTTATATTCCAATTTTAAAGTCAAGATACCTTTAAAATATATATGTTGGTTAACTTAGTAGCCCGTACAATGAAATGTCTCTCCCTACTTAGCTCATTCACCATCAAAAAAAATCAAAGAAATCACAATAATATACATAATCCACACATCTTTACGTGGCTTATTTTTTAACCCTGTCACTTTTTAATATTTATTTTATTATCTTTTCTCCTTTAATCTGTGACTGTATACACTCTTGCCTACCTTTTTCCTCTCTCCCAAGCCTACAAATATATTTTAAAAAACATTATAATCTCTTCAGAGGATTATTTTTCTATATATATATCTTTATTTTGTATCTCTAATCATAATAATTTTCTGACCAGGAGCACATTCTTTTAAAAATAATGCTAAACAGTCATAGCTAGGGCCAACACTACAGCCCTGCCTACTGGCTTCACTCCATCCAACGTACTGGAGGTATGTTCACTATCTCTGAAAGCCATGTTCATCACCCGCAGTCCAAGGACACAACAGGTCTATGATGCCATTAAGCAACTAGTGGCATGCTGCTCATAAACCCCATTTAAGTGCAGGACCTCCTGAAAGAGCCAGAGTTTTTGCTTCTAGCATGAGCCAGGAAGCCATCTCTTAAAGAAGCCTTGCAGTTTTGGCTGCTAATACTGAGTCAGGAAGCCTTCTTTTATTGGAACCATGCCTCTGCTCTCTACCAGCAAACAAAGCTTATCTGAAAAAAATGCAGATATCAAGAAACTCCAACTGATTCCCCTTTTAGTAGGTCTAGAATTGCATTTGTAAGCTTTTTTAGCCTTTATATGAAAGTTCTTGCCTCATGTTGGGGGTAATTTTTTAAAAACAGAGACTGCTCATTCATTCCTGGCCATCCAGACCTGAATAATAGCACAGAAACTATATTAATTATAACACTTCTCGGCTGGTTAGCTCAAGCTTCTTATTAACTGACTGTTATATCTTAAACTAACCCATTTCTATTAATCAATATACCAGCACAAGGCTGTGGCCTACTGGTAAATTTCTGTGTCTTTCTTCATCAACAACTACATGGCCACCATTTGATTCTGCCTACTCTATGAATATCTCTGTTCAGATTTCCCACCTGGCTTTATTCTGCCCTGCCATAGGCCAAAACACCTTCTTTATTAACTAATGGTAGTAAAATATATTCATAGCAAACAGAGGGGAATTCCAAATCAGTGAATGGATGATTTCCAAAGTTTTATAGTCTGTTGAGCTGGTATGATCCGTATGCCTGAATTAGATGTAGGCAAGTTGCCTATCCTGTATGAGAACAGCTTTCCACAGATACTCCCTAAGCAGACAACAACACTGACAATAAAGGGCAAGAGTAGCTACAACCCTACCTTTTATAAATAATATTCAGGTTCGCACATGGTCCATGTTCTGCTGAGCCCAAATCTAGAGTTTCCATGTTGTACAATGATTTTGGCATAGAAGTAAAATATATGCAGTAGATTCATGTGAATATGATTTTTGTTGAAGGAGGAGATAAGTATCTTATGATGTGATATTTCTCTGTAAGATCATTAAATATCTTGGGCACATAATATCAAAAATATTGTCCTGGACAATGGTTAAAAAAAACTAGAATATCTGAAAACAAGTGCTGTAGGTTTCACTAACTTAAAAAGCAACCAGAAAATATATTTTCTTTTTAGGCCATGTATGGCCCTGAATATTATTTATAAAAGGTAGATAAAATGATTTGTGGTATGATGCCTAATAGTTGCCCATATTTTGGAATACCATGCTAGATCTTTCCACACTGATTTAACTCCTCTAATGTCCAGACTTCCATTTATTGTTACAAGTTCATTATTATAATTCATAAAATAAATAAAATACAAGAATTATTATCAGACTCCTAGCTAAAAGAGAGGTGCCAACATGTCTGTTTATTCCTCAGTGCATCCCTAGCATGTAAAGCATATTTGTTGCAGGAAGGTTAGAAAAGGAGGAGAAAAAGAGAAAGCAATAGGAAATGAGAGAATGGTATGAGGACTAGAGGATAACAGATGATGGGTATATCAGAGACTGCAGCAGATACAGCCATGTTATTCTCCCTAAAACAGAAAAAAGCAACCAAATAAAGGTTATTCCCTTCTCTTTTGAGTAATGCTAACACACAGTATATTATACCAGAAGACAATAATTAAGGAGCATCATGCTTATGTCATAATGTCCTCAAAAAAACTAAAATGCTTACGTGCTCAATCTTTCTCTTCATCAGTTAAATTACAATCTTTTATTTGTTTCTGAGGCAATCACTATTTGATAAACAGTTAATTATACTAATGTACATTGCAAGCAAGGAGGTTTATCTTTTCAATTGAACCTAAAATATATGAAGAACTTGGGTTTAGGCTGCATGCTTCCTAAAGCTATATAGTTTATCTATCCTTTCTTGCTAATATTAAGAATCACGGACATGTTACCTGACACTTGCTGAAACATCAGTTTTAGAAAAAAAATGCAGGGTTTTTCTGTTAAAGTTTTTTTTTTTAAAATACAAATCTATTTAGGAACATTTTATTAAAAAAAACCATTATAAAAAAAAGTTATTTATGTAACATGAAGGCCTGCTTGTTTGGGTTTCTGTCCTTCCCAGTTCCTACAGCCGGTAACCCCCCAAAGAAAATTACACAGAGAGTCTCCATAAGTTATAAAATGATTGGCCCATTAGCTCAGGCTTCTTATTAGCTCTTTTAGCTTATATTAACTCATTATTCTTATCTATGTTAGCCACATGGTTCAGTACCTTTTTCAGTGAGGCAGATCACATCTTGCTTCTTCCATGTTCTAGGTAGGACAGCAGAAAGAGCTTTCTTCCTCCCAGAATACTCCTGTTCTCATTGCCCCACCTCTACTTCCTGTCTGTTTTCCTGCCTATACTTCCTGCCTGGCTATCAGCCAATCAGAATTTCTTTAAAATATAATTGAGAGAATACAGACAATTCTCCTGATGACAAGTAGCCCGCTCCTCCTACAACATATTGGCACCTCAACGTGGCCGACTAACCCCACATAAAACCTGAGAGGGCTTGAAAAGTAATTCTAGACACACTGAAAAAAAAAACAGAGCTTAACACAACTTTTTGTTGTTTGCTGGCAGGGTGCCACAGAGAGAATTTCCTCACTCAGCAGCTGCAACCATCAAAAAGTCACAGCAGTATTAAAATGCCAGCTTTCTGCCAGCACAATCTCTGGCTCCTGTGGGAGACAGAGCACTTGGATGGGGTTTGTGAGTAAAGTGCTACAGTTCATTTGATGGCAACTGGACTTGCTGTGTGCCTAAAAGGGGCTCAGAGGCACAACTGACTCACAGGAACAAGCAGCTCTGCCATGCTGGACTGGGCAGGGCAAGCCCTCAGTACCTGTTTTTGACCTAGGAATGTTGCAACTTAGATTCTTAAGTGCTTAGTGATTTAAAACTGCAAAGCAAAACTGTTCTTAGACAGTAAAGAATTACAGAATCACAATAGGACAGATTCAGACATAAAAGACCTCTCAATGGGTCACACTGTTAAATAAATGTGTGTAGGCTTGGGAGAGAAAAGATAAAGCATACAGAGTCATAAAATAAAGTTAATTTTTTTTAAAAAAGGATAAATTCTTTAAAGAGACAGAGTAAGATAGTAATAGATTAAAAGAAGTAAAGAAAAATAAGCCACATAAAAATGAAAAATTCACAGAAAGTCTAGATTCTGTATATTATTGTGTTTTTAAATTTTTTGACTGTGAAGGAGCTAAGTACAGGGAGACTTTTCATTTTATGTGCTGCTAAGTTAATTCAGCATGTATATCATAAATGTATCTTGACTTCAGAATTCGGATCTAAGGATATGATGCTTTGGAAAAGAGGTTCTTTTGTTTTCACAGAAGATGAGACACTGTGAATTGATTCTAGACCAATATATTATGAAAAACCATGCCCTCCTGAAAAGTCACTATGGACACCTTCAGAAAATTACTTCTCTCAACTGATGACTGAGATAAGCCTAGCACATAAGATTCACCATGAAAGACCTGATTATCAGCGCTCCCATTCATCATGAAGCAGTTTGGAGAGAAATAACTGCACTCATATTCCCAAATATTGTTTATAAATGTTCTTTTACATTTAAAGAGGGATATGATATAGATATGAATAATTTGCATTGGTATTGATTTTGCTTTATTGACATAAATTTAAGGTTAATGTTAATGTATATTTCTGCTCTTGATTAAAATATTGTGATTGTGTAGATCATTTAAAAATGTAATGTATAATTAGGAAATATAGGTTTACAGAACATGACATTTAAAATGTTTTAATAACTTAGGGCTTTCATGACAATTAGGCACGTCTACTCCTGGCAGCATCAATCTACTTCAAGAGGAAGATGGACATCAAAGAGGCTCCTTATGGAGTTGGTTAGCCATTTAGGCAAGAAACTACTCTTTCTTGAACTGATGCATAAACTAGACATGAAGAAACAACATAGAGGTGACTGCTAAACTTGCCTAAAAATGATAGACAGACATTACACACAGTTAGAGATCTTAGGATAATTAGTCCTAAATGGGATGCCTCCTTCAGATCTCTCCCCTCAGAGATCAGGAAACCTCATAGAATGGGAAGTAGAGTATAAGAGCCAGAGTAGAAAGAGAATAAGAAAGAAAGACCATCTAAATCAACATGAGCAAACATCTTATGTATTCTCAGTGTTTGAAGCAGCATGGACAGGGCCTGTAAGCATCTGCATATATATTATTGCTTCCAGGTTAGTATATTTAGGGGATTTCTAAGTAACACGAATGAGTCTCTGATTTTTGTGCCTTCTTTTGAGCTCCTTTCTTTCTGATGGTGAACTCTGAATTTATAGTTTCTGTTTTATTGGAATTTATTTTGTTATATAAAAACAGAAACCTGAATGAGTGAATTAATGAATGGATAGATGAAAACCTAGTCAGTAGGTTTAAAAATGAGAAAAGAGTAAAAGAAAACTGTTATAAGAAGAGGAGCCCCTTGTTTGTCCTGGCTGCCTGGCTAGCTTACACCTGAAATAACCACACAGAGACTGTATTAATTTAAACACTGCCTGGCCCACTAGCTCTAACTTCTTATTGGCTAACTCTTACATCTTGATTTAGCCCATTTCTATTAATCTATGTATTGCCTCAAGTTAGTGGCTAACCAGAGATTCTAACCAGCATCCATGTCCAGCAGAGGATCCATGGATTCTCTCTGACTCTGCTCTTCTTCCTCCGAGGATTCAGTTCTGTTTTTTCTGACTACCTAAGTTCCACCCTATCAACTAGGCCAAGGCAGTTTCTTTATTCATTAACCAATGAAAGGAACACACAAACAGAAGGAACTCCTACACCAGAAAACTGCAAGCAGTACTGCTTTATTTAAAGGCTTGTTGGAAAAACAAAATAAAATACTATTCAGGAAAAATCTCCACACATTATTGTACTATCATGAACTCACTATTTCTTCATGCAACTGAGAAGCCAGAATAAGCCTATTTAGGAGATGCATCCTAATTATTTTGTTTAAAACATGCCAATTAATCACTCAGATTACCTTTATGGATACATATCAGCTGTGGTAATTCTAATGTCATCAATAAAACTAAACTTTTATTTGAGTTCCATCAATATTTGTAGCCAAAAACATATTCATGAAATAAACTTCTACAACCTCTTGGCAACTATTTTAGGATTTGAAAATTTTCTAAGAGTTGGCCAGTGCTTAAGTAAGAAAACTGTTGTAATAAATCTCTGAAAAGTTTCATGTATTGGAAGTAGATTCATAAAGCAATTCCTAGGCTTTACTCTTGGATTACTAAAGATGTGTGTTTGCCTTGATGTTTCCCTCATGGAATTAAAACCAAGTCTTATTTAGAACTACTCAAGCTATATTCATGGGAGCTCATTATATTCTGTTCCCCCTAGAACAGTATTTCTATCTGAGCCTTCAGGTAGCAGGCAACTTGAATGAGGAAGTTAAATATTGCTGGTGTCCCTGCTGAAGTTTGGTAGGGCTTTCCACAGTATATGGGGTAGGTCATTAGGGGATGTTATGCTCTCAGTTGTACTCTTATAATAGTTGGTGCAATTACTTTAGTAGCAAACATGGACCAATCATTTTGAAATTTCAGTTTAAGTCCACAACCTTTCTGAGTTACAGAAGCACTAAAATGACCACCAGAGATTCATGCCTCAGGGCTGGGTGACAGCCCACAGCCTAGCATTGCTGGGAAATATTCCAGCACTAAAAATGTGTAAACATGCTTTCCTTTACTTCCCTAAAGGTGCCTAAGACCTGAGATGTGTATAACATTAAAAATGTGTGTGTATATGCACATGCATATAGTGTGTGTGTGTGTGTGTGTGTGTGTGTGTGTGTGTGTGTGTTATAAGCACATATGTATGCAAAGGCTTTGCCATGCATGACATTTAGGGGACGATTGCTATACAATCCCTGAAAAAATGTTTCTCCAAACTTAAAAGGACAATCTTTATTCGTGAAGACTCATTACCAGCAAACAGCCAGATGCAGTAGTTAATTCTGATGAGACTCATTACTCATAATTCTTCACTTACAAAATGCTTTATTTGCTTCGTAAACTTGTCAGAGTCAAACATAAAGAATAATAATCTCATTATTTGATTTTGTGATACATAATACTGACACAGTATTGAGCACCGATGCTTAAGTTTTTTACAAGCACTTCAATATTTGTTTCTACTCCCCCTCCTCACACTTAGAACTTGTCAAGGTAAGTGCTGTTAGCATAAGGGAAGCATGAAGGAGTAAATATGCAGGTAGTTTAAGCATGCATGTTTATTAGCTGGAGGAAAATCAGTCTTATCTAAAGCACTGAAATGGGAACTGAAAAGTTGTCCTCAAATTCATCTAGTCCTTAAAAAAAGTACCAGCCTCAGCTGTCAAGTAAAACACTTGTGTGTTTGGTCTTCAAATGTGGGTATTCATTACACATCTCTCAGGTAGAATTCTATGCAAAATTCCTTAACAGTTCTGGTATGCACAGAAATAAGCTTCTTTGCTTTCAGTTAGGTCTCATTTCTCCTACAAAAAAATTTATATATGTGCATTTAGTTCTATGCACTTTTGCTTTTTAATCTTTCTTAAACTGTTCTCTCTTATGACAGCATAAGTATCTTTGGAACACCTTACCGTTCCTTATTACCCTGGTCTTAGTATTGCCAAACACATTCTTTGGCACATTCTGAACACACAGTAAATCTTTTCTGGGTGATTGCTTTTTTATGCATATAAACTAGAAACTATATCTAATTGGATAACCTGCAGAGTTTATCTAATTTTGGGATGCTAATTTCTAGGCTAATTCTTATTCACATTTGGTTTTTCTGATAGTGCCTATTCAGAAGAGGAAAGAAAAAACTGCTTCTTTCTGGGGTCATTTGATTTCACAATCTGCTTCCTCCTGAAACAATGAAGTTGAAGCTTTTTTATCTGCTAGGCTTTCTAAATGGCTAAATCTTTGCATACAATTGAATTTAATATGAATCACCCTCTTCTGGAGAAAAGGTTGTTATTTGGACTGTGCTAAGGAGTACAAGATCAAGTTACTAGATCAGTTAGTGCTCCATAAAGCATTTTGCTATTGGCTGGATCTCTATGCCTGAGAGTTAATGGCAAACTGAATGTCATCCAGTTCACAAGCTTCTAATCATGACCGGCTGGTGTTTATAGGTCTTATGCCAATAAAGGCATCCAAAAATGACAAATGTAACTGGATCAGAGAGCATTTGGCTCCAATCCACTGTCAATTAGAAATAAAATGATAGATTCCAGATCTTCACTTTTTTCCCCAAGAGTTGGTATGTATCAAATTTATACCGCTACACAATCTCTGCAATGTAACAATGGCCAGAGGCTGGATGTCATTTGAAAGTTCAGTCATAATGAGCACAGACAACTTGATTTTTTTCATCCTCTTCAAATCTTAATGTCACCTTTCCAAAGAAAAGACACTCAGGTGAAGAAAAGTAAAGGTATTCAGGATTGATTTCCAAAGACACAAAAATCATAAATGAAAATGAATGAAGAAATGAGCTTTCTTTTATTTATTTATTTATTTTTTTATTGTTAAAAGCAAAATTTACATTTACTCCCCTTGTTCCCAGCCCTCCCGCTCCCCCACTACCCCACCGCCCTTCCCCTGCTTCCTTAAGATGGTGCAGGATACCCTGTCCTATGGGGAGCCCAAGGCCCTCCCCCTTCCATCTCAGTCTAAGAAGATGTGCATTCATATAGAATAGGTTTCCAAATAGTCAATACATGCAGAAG
>JAQHUG010000100.1:3887807-3913927 GCA_028555095.1 Dicrostonyx torquatus
GAAGAATCTCCCATGCTCCTGGATCAGTAGGATCAATATAGTAAAAATGGCAATTCTTCCAAAGGCAATATATAGATTCAATGCAATCCCCATTAAAATCCCAACAAAATTCTTCATAGACCTTGAGAGAAATGAGCTTTCTTTGAATCTTGATGACACAGGACAAATCATGGGAAATATCTCAAATCTTTCCCTTATTTTTCTGACTGCTTTAAAACTTACCGTTATGTTTGAACTCTGTACTCATTGCTAAACATAGTACTTTGTGGTGAAGGGCAGCACTACAGAATAAAAGATATTGTCTCTTTCCCAGCAGAACAAATGATGAGATTTGAAAGAGCCAAGGGAAACATTTTAAAGACTGCCTAATCAATAAGCATAGATTCATATTTGGCACTAAGAAATGAATGCAAATGGACTTCTTAGTGAACAGAAGAGGGATCAATCACAGGAGGCTCCAGAATACCTACTGAATTCAAGTGAAGCAGTACATTCTTAGGTCTTGTGTCTATTTCTTCACCTAGAGAGCAGAAATGGATGCAGAACTAGTCTTAGAGCATTCTTCCCTCTACGCTCCCTATTATTCTACACAGGGTAGTCAAACTGGCTTTTATAAAATGCAAATTAAAGAGTTTTCTCATTCATTTTCCTCAAACATGTATACTGCTTACTTCTCCTAAATAAATTTCAAGTTTATTAGCATGTTCTTCTGTACCGAACAATCTGATGCCTTGAAATGTTTATTTCTTATTCATTTCATTATTATCGTTTGTAATATCTCTAACTCATGTATTCATTAATTTATTCAACAAAAATTGATCGAGTACCTACTAAGTGACTGGCAGTGTTCCAAATGATAAAAATATAACAGAAGGAAAAACATATTTGGAAACTTCTTTATCCACATTTTAGATCCCATCCAAGTGGGCAGAGAGAGAAGATAAACAAAAACAAGTAGGTAAAACATTTAAGATGCCAGATGGTGATAACTTCTTTGTAGTGAAAACATGAAAAAGACATGTAGAGAAGCAACAGGAAAGAGTTACAGGAAAAATCAAGCTTTACAGAAGATTTGACACATGAAGAAAGAATTAAATGAGGTACAGGAACAAGACTTGGAGCAATCTGGTTTTAGTGTGTTCAGGCCCTGTGAAAGTTTTATTTAAGACACACAAGTTTAATAAAGGCCAAAATACAACAGATTACTATACCAGAAAGAGCTCCTCCGAAGAAGCAGGCAGGTCGGTGATCCGTGCAGAGAGAGCACTTTCCACGTGGGCCTACCATTTTATACCTCTCTTGGGACCTGGTGGTCCAGCCCCATTAATTAATTAAGGGGCGGAATAATTAGCTAATGGAGGGGCGTGGCTATAAGCCGAAATGGTCAAGACCACACCCCTTCAAGGCCCAAACTGCAAATTGAAACTCTCTGCAGTAGATACATTTTTGATGTGTCTATGACAAAATAAGGGGCCAGTGTGGGTGGGGGTTCATGACTGAGAAGAAGAATAACAAGTGAAAAAGGAGAGGCTTTGACTTCTATTCCTAGAGAATTGGGAAGCCATTGGTGGTTTTAACTGCAGCAATGTTGTTTATTGGGCTTTCTTTCTTAAACTTTGCATTGTTTTCACTTTTAGAAAAAGGTATGATTTATCTGAAATAAATTCCCTGATTCAGACAATTTAATGCAGAGCCCTGAAGTTGCAAAATACATACAGATAACCACTACAAAAATCAAAACACAGAAGACTTCTGACACCTACTCTCATCAATGACTTGAATTCTTTTGTATTCAACATTTGTCCCAAGGCACAGTACCTGGTGACAACTGAAGAGTTTATGATCTTACAATTTAGATTTTTCTAAAAATATCATGAATAGAATCAGAAACTATATAATTTTTGTTCTGGTGTGTGTGTGTGTGTGTGTGTGTGTGTGTGTGTTATGAACACATATATGTGCAAGCACTTAGCCATGTATGGTACAGAGACCAGAGGACGATATCTGGTGCCTTGCTCATTAACTCTCCCCCTTAACGATTTAAGACTTGTGATTTAAACCTAGAGTTAGATTGCTGGCCAGCAAGCCCCAGTTATTCACTCTATGTGCCATCCAAGGGTGCTAGGGTAAGTGGTTTGTTGTTGATCGCTGATCACAGTGGGATTTTATAAGTTCTGGAGATTTGAACTCAGGTCATTGTGTATGCACAGCACATGTTCCTACCTGCCGAGACATCTTCTCATGTCTACATACAACTTTTTGAGTATTTTCTATTTTATTTTTCTAAATATATTTTAGCTTCATTGATTCTGCTGCACATATATATGTGTATGTATACATATATGTGAATTTATCTATATTGTTGAATAGTATTTCAATGTACTTCAGTTTCCGTATCCATTCATATTTTAATAGATCTTTTGTTTTTCACTGCATGGCTGTTATATGCAATGAGTAATATTGTGACTATTCAAATGAAAGTATTTTATTAAATAAGTTTCAATATCTTAAATAAATACTTAAAATTAGAATTCTTTTATAAGAAAAGCCAAATTTCTGTAGTACTTTGAATTAAGAGTATATTCAATTAGTTACTATGATCCTTAGCATGCTTTTCCATATCTTAGAATGCTACTTTGTTTCATTTTTAACAACATACTAATTTTAAAATGTTTGCATTTGTTTTTATGCAACCATATTTGAAGATGAACACTGGGAAGGTTTCATTTGTTTTTCACAACATAATATTTTTATTATTTGGAATTAAATACAATGTGTCCTGATCACACTCACTTCTCACTCCTCTGAGGTCTACTTTCTCACCCTTGCATACACACCCACAGAAGAAAAGACAAAAAAATTGGCCAGCCCCATAAAGAAAACTGAGTTCTTTCCAACTCCTCAACTAGGAACCATCAACTGTTAAGAGCTACACATCAGCATTTTTATCACATCTCTTAAGAGTTCTCTTCAATGGTTTCCTGTCTAGACTATGTTTTCATTTTTTTTAGGGAGAAAAGAATAGGGAGAGAGGATGTCATCGAAGCCTTCAATGTCTCTCATTTTCAGCTATGGGTCTGCAGTTATCAATACCACTGTAAAAGAAGCTACCTTGCACAAATCAGCAGACAAGAGCATGCATCCTGGATTTTCACATACTTTTTCATGGCAACACAGATCATTGAACATTCTGAATCTCAGACATCAAAATGGTTGCTAGTAGCAGAGACCATGGACCTCAACATGCCCTCAGGTGGCCAGTCATAGACATCAACATGTAAATTGTTTTATTTTGATGTCTTAGTACTACAAAACATATTTAACCTAAAATAATTAATACACACAACGCAATTCATAATTTTGTTGGAAATAAAACATAAATTTGTTAAATAAAATAAATATACATGATATTTCATTTTTATCTCAGATTTGCTTATTCTGCTGCCATCAAATTTGGTCAATTTGATGTATTTATGATTTTGATGTCAAGTTTCTTGTGTTCATATATTTTGGGGATCAGCCCATCTGATGTGAGGTTGGTGAAGATCTTTCTCATTCTGTAGGCTGCCATTTTGACTTGTTGACCATTTCCTTTGCTTTATAGAAGCTTCTCAGTTTCAGGCGGCCCCATTTATTAATTGTTGCTCTCAGTGCTTGTGCTACAGGGGTGGTATCTAAGAAGTTGTCCCTGTGCCAGTGTGTTCAAGTGTACTTCCCAGTTTCCCTTCTGTGAGGTGCAGTGTGGCTGGTTTTATGATTTTTAATCAATTATTACTTATAATTAATTCATTGCTGGTGCATGAGAATTATATAAAATAGTTTTGTAACTTTTTATATGCATGTTATTCTTTAATGAAATTCAGTCCCTAGATATCCTTTCTCCTTTTGTTTATTGCTTCACCCTTGTATGAATAGTTTCCTTTCAGCTTTCTTATTTCTGTCAATAGAAGATATGAAAGAAAACATTCCATACATGTTTTTTGAGTCTAGTTTACTTTGCTTAAATGAATGACCTCCAGTTCTTGTCTTTTTTAAAAAAATATTTATTTACTTATTGTGTATACCGTGTTCTGCCTACATGTATGCCTGCAGGCAAGAAGAGGACACCATATTTCATTGCAGATGGTTGTGAGCCAACATGTGGTTGCTGGGAATTGAACTCAGGACCTCTGCAAGAGCAACCATTGCTCTTAACCACTGAGCCATCTCTCCAGCCCCTATTCATTTTCTTTTAAATTAGTTAATTTATATTGGGTGTGGATAACATCATATTTTGTAGGTGTACATTTCCTTTAGCTAATTCTTTTGAATCACTTCAACTGATTTACGTCAATAACTTGGTAATATGAATCATTTCCACATTACGCATCAATTTTGGTTGCTTTGGAAATATACTCTGGAATCTTGCATGTTTTAAATATATGATTTTTAACAATGTATATATCAGCAATTTCAAAATTCTCTCTTAATATCTCTTTAACTGTATTCCACAGATCCTAAATTTCATTTTATTTGATTCTATATTTATTTGAATTACTTCAAATTTCTTCAATGACCTAATAATCCTTAGAATGTATGCTCAAACTGCATTTTGTAAGTTCTCTCTATTTTTCTATGGATTCCTAGTTTTACATCATTAAACAGTGTAAGATTTAGGAAATTATTTCAATATTTTGTATTTAATATTGATAAATAGACTCTCATAGTGGAATTTAGAGATTATTCACTGGTTGCATAGAGAATGTATATTTTGTCAGCATAACATGTAATATTCTGGATATTTTTATAAAGTACATTTAATGTGTTGGAAAATTTAAATCTATAGATTTTTGTTGATTTTTTTGTTTAGATCTTCATTTTATTAATAAAAGTAGGACATTGAAGTTACCCACCGATATTGTAATGTGAATCTATTTATCCTTCTGATCCCAGCAATTTTTGTTGTATGACGTGGGGATGATCAAAGTTTAGTGAATATGTATTAATGTCACACCTTATTGACAGGTTATTTGGCTTGATATTGTTTATCTTTTTAATTAAATTTATCTTAAATCTATTGTGTCATATATGAAAATAGGTGCTCCTATTTGTTCTTAATTTCTACTTGGCTAGAATATTATTTTATATCATTTTGCTTTTTTGTGTATTTGTTAATGTAATATGTTTATTTTAGATAGTAGAGCTGAATCTTCTATTATCTTTATTCAGTTTTTTGAATGGTGTTAAGACATTTTAATTTATAATACTGAAAGGCATATATT
Source organism: Dicrostonyx torquatus (assembly GCA_028555095.1). NCBI lineage: Eukaryota > Metazoa > Chordata > Mammalia > Rodentia > Cricetidae > Dicrostonyx > Dicrostonyx torquatus. The sequence continues at coordinate 3,893,069 of JAQHUG010000100.1, forward strand.
AATTCCTAGAGCTGTGACGTATTTCTAGTTAGTGTAAATTTTCTCAGTTCTCTACCAGCTATTCACCACAGAGATTTTTTTGTTTACTGATTTTAAAATGTTTGATTCTTTATTAATTTGCAATTGTTAATTTAGGTTATAGTAAATTTTGTCATTTTACAATCTGTCATACTTACATATGTCTTTCAAGTTTTTATGTAGTGTTTAATTTTAATTATCTTACGCAATAATGATGCAATAGCTATGAATTTTTGAATGTTATAAATGGAGTATTTCAACATTTACACTTTAATTGGGTTACTTTCACTCTGATAATTGTTTTGAGACTTATCAAAATGTCAATAGTTCTTTTCTATACCATTTTATATCACTACAATAATACCTCAAAAACTGTTCTTCTAGTCAACTCTTCATGTTTATCTGGATTAATGTCAATATACAGTGCCTTGAAAATATAGAAATGTAGCATTTTAAAGGTTTAATTTGTTTTATATTTATAATTTATGTAATACATTAATGCTTAATTCAAGATTTTGATTGTATTTACTTTGAGAATCTTAAGTGGTTTTCATTTTGTATGTAGTTACATAACTACTTTGAGTTAGTTTTTATATTAAATCAGCTGCAGATAATATTTTGGATATTTTTGCACATGGATTATTTTATTTCAAAATATTGTCATTTTAAAATATAAGACAAGAACAACTGACCTCAACACATGACCGCTCAGCTGCTCCAAAGCCTGAGACAAAAACTTGGCCCTTATTCATAGCCCAGGCCCCAAATTCTTCCTGGACTCACAGGTCAGGCCATTCATCACCACCCTAAACACTCCAGATCTGCCTTTCTTTTAAGTATGCAAATCATTCAGTCTCTCCTTATCTTTCATCTCCCTACCTAGTACTCTCTAACCATATTGAAACTGATCAACCAGTGCCAGGGCTCTCTGTTGGTTCACAGGTGGTGCTTGGTTGATTCATGCTCACCCCTGCTGCAAAGAACAGAGGAGTTACTGCCTTTCCTCTCTCCAGTGCCCAGGCTAGAGACCTCAGATAGCACTTGACGTGATGATACTTGATCTGGCACTAGGTGGTCTCTGGTTGAATGTGATTCCCACAGACCAAAAAGTCTGGGGGGGGGTATCATTTGTATCCTTTGAAAATTAAGCTCCTAGCTGTTATTTTCTTACGTAAAGGTTCTATCCAATTATCTTTTTGTCTTCTTGTTTTGGAATATAATTGTACATAATTTAAATTGAATCCACAGCTTTAATATTTTGGAGCACTAAGAATGGTTTTCCACCTTTTAGAATAGTTTTTAATATCTACCTAAAACTTCAATATTTCTTCTGCTCTGTTGAGTATAGCGATGAACTTCCCAAAGTTGTCTTTGTTTATTTTATATATTTCTTTTCATAACCTTTTTTGTTTAAAACTTTGGATTTTCACCTCTTTTCTGAAAATAGAAATCCATGCATGTTGTTATTAATTTCTGTGTACAGCCTTTCAGTTGCTAGTTATTTGAAAACCCCATGATTATTTCTTAACGATTCCGAGTCTCATTTTACCGATTATTATATTATTTATCATGTGATTTAACTTTTTGTTAAAACTAGATATTGTATATAGATCAGTGAAACAGATAAACAGTATCTATAATTACTTGAATTTTTGTAGGGAGCAAGTGAAGTCCTGTATCAACATTTGTTGACAAGTAGAAGATCATGTCATGGATTTCAAAGCCTCAAATCCCTGGTAAACACTTCTCCCACAGATAAAGCTCAGAGTGATGACAAAGCCTTTCTGGGGTCCAGGTGAGATCATTGATCATGCATGCAGAATAAGTCCACCATTTTTGTGAGAGGCTGCTTGTTCATTTCTTGGCCACCCAGACTCCAGAAATAACGACACAGAAATTATATTATTTGCAATACTGTTTGGTCAATATCTTAATGTATTGTTAACTAGCTCTTACGTCTAGAATTAACCCATTTCTGTTATTTTATATTTTACCATGAGGCACATGGCATATCAGAAAGGTTCCAGCTGACAGCTCATGTCTTTCCCCTCTGGCAGCTATGGTGGAACAATGGTTTTACCCTGTAAAACCATTGTTTCCTGTAGTTGTTTCCTGTAGTTGTTTGTTTCCTGTAGTTGTTTAATAAAAGATGATTTGCCAGTATCCAAGCTTGAAGTAGAGGTGGAGTGTCAAGAACAGGAGAATTCTGAGAAGAGGAAAAAAATCAGTCTGCAGTTGTCATTCAGATACCAAGCCACATGCCTAACACAGACAAGAATTATTGGTTAATCTAAGTTAGAAGAGTTAATAAGAAGCCTGAGGTAATAGACCAATCAGTTTATAATTAATGTAGACTTCTGTGTGATTTCTTTGGGACTTAATGACTGTGAGAACCAGACAAGACAGAAACCTCAGTCAACAGAATGGCACATGCCAAAATGGGGTTAATCAAATCCACTTAAAAGCCTGAGAGAGCTTGGGAAGTTATTCTAGATAGAGAAGAATAGAGTTAAGCCCAGCTTCTTGATAGGAGCACTTTCTCAGGTGGGCTCTGCTTGCTTATAGGCAAGCACTCTCATTTAAGAGAGGCTTCCTGACTCAACAGGTGATGTGGGATTTCCCTCTGTATACTGTAATTACCATTAATGAGTAAGGAAAACTGGGTCAGCTGTTGATAGGGCAGAATTTAGGTAGGCAGGAAAAACTAAGCTGAATGCTGAGAAAGGAACAACAGCAGCAGAGAGGCATTGGATAATGGAAAATAAACTTCTGAATTGAATCAACCGGTGTATTTCAAGGATGTGTTGACCTCACAATGGAAACCAGAAGATGTGCTACATTGGGGAATGGGCTTCGCTTTTGTTTCTACAGGAGAAGAAAAACTATGGATACCATCAAAATGAATAAAAATCTGCTTTGAAAAGGAGAAACCTCTTAAAAGGAGAATTGACAGCTCATCCACAATGGTGACAACCATACAAGTGATAAGGAAAGCATATAGGGTTGGGGCAGCGTTCTGCTTTTATCTTCACTGGAAAATACACATCTTCAAAAATTCAAGAGACTCTGGATGTTTGATTGCTGATAGAAGGAAACATAACTATCCACTAAAGATCATCTAGAAAAAAGAATACAAGTGATGAGGTCAGGTGATTAATACATATACACTTGAATATGTATCTACATATATATGTTAATGAATATATAGAGCTGGATTTGGAGTTGGATAATTGCTCTATACTTTTCTAAATCCAAGTGTGTTGTAAAGGGAACATTCAGATTTTCTCTCTCATATCAGGAACCATCTGGTATGGGACAGAAGGAAGACTTTAGGAAAAAATTTCACTTCCTCCATGTCTATTCTATCTATATTGTATTCTTCATTGGATGTATATTTATATGAATGATGTTTAAGTTTTCTGTGATGAACAATAGATTTTCCTACAGATGTTTTTTCCTGCAGTAGTCTTTGAAGTTTCTAGGAAGAAGATGGGGCCCCACAGCAGCAACTCCACCTAGTTGAAATGATATTGTGATGTTGATAGCAGTACTATAAGACCAGTTTTTGCATAACAGCTGCTGATATGGTGCACCTTCTCTTGACATTATGGACAGAACTCCAAATAAGAACTTTGGGAAAAAAAAAACTATTGACCTCTCAGAAATCATTTGCAGCTTTACTAGATAGTAATTTTCAACCTTAACCATAATTTTACTTTTGCAGGAGCCCATTAAGAGAGCATCATCCCCATGACAGAGGGAAGCAATTCTAAAGGATGATACCCCCTATCCCAAAAAAGTTTGTCCTAAGAGTTAAGAACACCAACCTTGTATTATTTGTTAAAGGGTTGGAGTCAAAACTATGTTTGTCTTTAAAAAAAATCAGGATAACAATAGTGGGTAATAGAGTGAACACTTGTGAGCTATTATTTATGTACAATTTAAATTGGTATAGTTTTGTATATTGATACATGTAGAAATTATTTTTGTTATTTCTGTTTACAATATTTGTGCATCTATACAAAGTTATTCTGTCAGATTGTATATATGCATGTTTCTATGTCTGTTTACGACATTTTATATATTGATACAAGCTTTAAGATATATTTTCGTATTGTATTATATACTATTCTCACCTCTAAACAAGATAATTATACATGGTTTACATTTTGAGGTCATTGTCCTCACTTGCTACACATTTGTTTATAGATTATTTTATATTCTGACATGAAGACTTAGTCTTTAAGTTATACAAGTATTAATCATTAGGTCAATAGTTATTCATGTTTGTTATACATATAGTCAGATTAATTAGATTCTTTAGATACATAGAGATTGTATTTTGTCTAGATAGGTAATCTTCAACCCCTTCAAGGAACTGTAGAACATGGCATTTAAATAATTTAACGTTCTATTGACATGAGACATGATTGCTCCTGACAGCACCAATCTATTCCTGAGAGAATGTTGAGCACCAAATATACTCCACTCAGAGTTTGGTTTTTTTCTTTACACATTTGGCCTTTGGGCAAGGAACTGCCCATGTCTCAACTGCTGACAAAGTACAGGGTATCTGGAAATGGATAAGCAGGACACAAGGAAAAAGACTGTCAAAGACAAGTCTTTGCCGAGACAGAGTAAGACAGTTCTGAAAATTTTCCTTCCTCTAAAAATGGTTTCTAAGTTATGCTAAGCCTTAGCCAAAGTTGGTTGCTTCAATGTTGCAAATGAGATTTTGGGTGATTTCTCAGGTAGCTAATTGTCTCCGTCATCTATTGTTCACTTTGGAAGCTGTTTGATTGCACTTCCTGCCTACTCAAGCAATATTATCTCCTTCTCAGGCCTTCGATGGGGTTAAAGATTAGATAGTCATAATTACCACCCTCTTATGATCTAGCCAAGCTTTTTCCAATACAAGACTTAGACTCCTTAGGATAGAATGTTTTTTTAAAACATACAGCATACATTCCTTGATTAATATTGTTTATACTGGTTGTAATTCTAGTCCTATAGTTGATATATGTTCCTAGTATATATAGTTTTCTATTGAGTTTGGATACATCTTATTTAAACAAAAGGGGGAGGTTCTGTGGGAGCACAATCCATTCCTTCAGCCAATAGCATTTAAGATACGGTGCTGTGGGAACTCCTTCAGCTTCTTCAGAAAATAGCCTTTAAGATACCTGCCCACGTGGACACGGTCTCTTATACTATACATGCAGCTGTAAAGCATGCTAGACTCCATTCCTGTTCCCCATTTATGCAAAGGACTGTTATCTAGAACAGTGGTCTGTAAGTGTCCCCTAAATAAGTAACTATTATTCATGATTCTGAACTAGTGTGGGTTTATTTTGTGACTTCCACCATCAAGCTTTAGCTGCAAAGCCTTGCAGCTCTTTTAAGAGGGCCTGCCATGAAACAAATAGTATTGATGAAAGCTAACTGCATGTTTTTTTTGTGTGTGTGGTGGCAGAAACCTTGAAATGCCATAGAGTTGTGGCAATAATCATGGTTCTGGCCAGTACCTCTTCCATGTGGCTAGACTTTCAGAAAGCTAAGGAATGGGCTAGATCCAGCCATCAAAGCCACAGTTTTAATCTTAGACATATGGCTTAGCAAATTAAAGACTCATGCGGTCAGACAAAGAGAGATATGCAGCAAAGATAGATTCAAAGATGATGAAAACCTCTAAATGGTTTACTGTGTGTTTAAAATATGTAGGCATTGGAGAAAAAAACCAAAGTCCTTAAAATAAAAAAGAAACAAAGAGAGGAGTTGGGTGCGGTGGCTCACACTTTTAATCCTAACATTTGGGAGGCAGAGGTGTGCAGATCTCTGTGAGTTCAAGATGTGGTGGTGCACAACTTTAATCCCAGCACTTGGGAGCCAGAGGCAGGCAGATCTCTGTGAGTTCAAGGACATCATGGTCTACAGAGTGAATTCAAGGACAACCAAAGATACAGATAGAAACTGTCTCATGAAGCCAAAAAATAAAAATAAAAGAAAGAGAGTTTAAAATAAAGCCACTCAGAGATGAAAATTACACAGAGAATTTGGATACTCTATGTTATTGTGTTGTCTTTAAATTGTTTGATGGCTGAGGAAGGGGCAGAAGCTGTTAAAAGACATTTGATTATAAATGCTGCTGGGTTAATCAAACTTATGTATTTTGAAAATGCCTTCACTTCAAAATTTAAGTCAAAATGTATGTTACTTTGGAGAAGAGGTTTTCCTTTTGTTTCCATGGTAATTGAGGGTCTGTGGATTCATTCTGGGCTAAGAAAAATCAGGTTTGATCAAGGAAAAAGCCCTGAGAAATCTCTGATAGGAATGAATGGCCCATAAAATCCAATATTTCAGAGGACCTCTGTTGGAGTTTCCTCTGAGTTTTGTTTTTCCAGAACAGTTTTTATTATTATTATTATTATTATTATTATTATTATTATTATTACTTAAAAATTCCAATCCAAATTCCAACTGCATCCCCTCCTCCCAATTCCCTCCACATACTCCCATGACCCCCCCCTGAAATCTTAAGAGAGGGCAAGGTACCCTGCCCTGTGGAAAGTCTAAGGCCCTCCCCCACTACATCCAGGTTGAATAATATATACACCCAAAGAGAATAGGATCTCAAAAAGTCATACATGCAGTAGAGACAAATCCCACTGCCATTGTCATTGGCCCCTCAGTCTGCCCCAACTGTTATGTACATTCAGAGGGGCTAGTTTAATCCCATGCTTGTTCATTCCCAGTCCAGTTGGAGTTAATGAGCTCCCATTTGTCTCTTGCATATTTTCTCAGTGGGTGAACCCCTCATGGTATTGACTTCCTTGCTCATACTCTCCCTCCTTCCACTCTTCAACTGGACCTTGGAAGCTCAGTCCAGTGCTCCAATATGGGCCTCTGTTTCCATCAGTTGTTGGATGAAGGTTCTATGACGAAATGTACAGAACAATTTTAAGACTGCTGACTGGGTTAATCAAGGCTCATAGAATATTCTATTCATGACTTGAACATAATTCAAATTTTTTAAGGTACCCATAAGGCTATCAGTGCCCTCAATCAGCAGGAAGTATCCTGGAAAACTACACTCACATTCCCAAAAATGTATTTTGGATATTTATTTTTGTTTAGAGTGTTGGTTACAAGATGTTATGGATAATTGTCTGGACAAAAAGCTAACCAAAGGATATTTGATTCTTTTTTTTTTGAAATTAAGGGGGGTGCTGTGGAACAATGGTTTTACCCTGTAAAGATTTGTTTCTTGTACTTGTTTAATAAAATGCTGACTAGCCAGTGGCCACAAAGGAAGTAGAGGTGTAGCAAAAAGGCAGGAAGTACAGGCAGGGCAACAAGAACAGGAAGAGGAAGAAATCAGTCTGCAGTCATCATCCAGACATAGAGGAAGCAAGATGTAACTACCTTGTCAAATAATGTACCAAGCCACATGACTAACACAGACAAGATTTATGGGCTAATCTAAGTTATAAGAAGTAATAAGAAGCCTGAGGTAATAGGTCAATCAGTTTCTAATTAATGTAGGCCTCTGTATGATTTCTTTGGGACTTAACAACTGTGGGAACCAGGCAGGACCTCAGTTAACAGCCACCTACATGGTGTCTCTGATACTTCCTTCTTTCTCCCAGCATTCATTTTGTTTTCTTTGCCTAGCTCTACATTGCCCTATCACAATCCAAACAAGTGTCTTTATTCATTAACCAATAAAAGCAACACATATGAAAAAGGACTTCCCACACTACAGCATAGCTTTCTCCTATCAGCTTTTTTTTATGACCTAAAGAAACTTCTATTACTGACATTAATTCCGTCTCATCTACCTTCTTGTTTAAGCTGTATACCAGAAACAGGGCTTTCCTCAACTTCATATAATAAACATCCTGAGTTTCATATAAGAGAGGCTTCTCCATTAGAATGAAACATCCTACCCAATCCAGAGTTTCCATGTATGTGTAACTCTCTGCCCTACTTCATTCTTCATTGCCTCATTTAGACAATCCCTGAAGCCATGTACAGGTCAGCAGGGGGTACCTGAACAGATACCTGAATGATGGACATCTGACTACTAGAATTGGTTAGATGAGGAAGTATTCCCAAGAGAATTGCACAAATGAAGGGATAAGATGTAAAAGCAAAATAACAATAATAACAATGATGAGGATAATGATAAAGGAAAAATAAAGGCATATTGGGAACACATTTCTATGTGTTGTTTGTAAAACATAGGCAAGCAGAACCAAAGTCCTGCAGTTAACCTAGAGATAAACAGTTATATGTTTGCAAGTAAAATCTAAGTACTGGCAGTTTTATTTTTGTGATTTTGTGAAAGTGGAATGGAAGAGAAATTGAGCTTAATTGGTTCTTGAGCTATGCTAGGAGTGCTTGACTTTCAGGGCAAGGATAATAGATGTAATTTCTGGATTAAAATATCAATAAATAAGCAAATAAATAAAAGGAAAAAATTGGGAGATGGCCAAGAGACTCAGATATGTTACTATTTTTGCCTTAGTTGCTTTCAGTTCACACTTGGCAAAACAACAAGCAGCACACAGGTAACAGACCATGATGTGGTAACATACAGGTCCTGAGAAGACTTTGAGTAAGTTGTCCTTTTCTAGCTGCCTGCACTTGTAGCCCTCCTTACTTAAGTCAGTACCCCTGAATGGGACATGTAGGCTGAGGTGTGACTATGATCTAGGCACCTACTGTGACCTAAGCAGCAATTATGACCTAGGTGTTATGGTATAAAGCTTGGGATGGTTCACTTTCTTAGTTTCACTGTGTCAGGTGTGGTGTGCAGAGGATAGGCAACAGGACTGGAGTGGAGCTCTATATCTAAGGAGACATGGAGGCAAAGAGGAAAATCTTTGTGATTTTTAATATTATCCAGGATTTTACAACCTGACCCAACCAAGTATAATTCTAATGTTATCTGATAATTGTATCTACTCAGGTAAGACTTGTCAGGGGAGAAGCCTATTGGGCTTTTGCTTTAACATCCAGTGACTTGGTCACATCCTATTTCTACTAATATGGTCACATTCCTATTTTTACTAATGTGTGTATCCATTTTGGAGGGCATTTCTCTAGCCACCTGGAGTCCCAATTTGTTCTGTTTAACTATTTGTGGAAGTCTACAGCCTTGATATTTATACAGGATTTAGTGTCACATTGACTACTAATCACATATGTGTGATAGCAGTTTCTTATAATGAGAGCAAATTTATTTTGTAATTAATTGGACCAACCCCTGCTCACTTGAACCTACAATGTTGATAGCGTGGATATAGTTAAATTATGTCTTAGAAAGCAAAACATTTATGGTCACATTGGTTTTTCCTGCTAATGTTTTTAAAACAGTTCTTGATGTGTTTTGAGGCTTCAGTCCCTTTAAGTTAATAACACTTAACCTAATGTCTTTGTTGGACATAGTGGATATCATCCTTCTTATCATAGTTACAGTCTTGATTCAAGAATGACAGCAAATGACCCATGGAATAAGCATGAAGATTCATCCTGAATACCTAAGAAATAAGAACGGTAAAATGGAGGAAATATAGGGTGAGTTCATTCATGAGTGAACATGTGTTATGGATGGCCACATCAAGGAATTCAAAGCCACAGCCCTATAGGAACTTGGTTAGGTCTTGCCCCCTTGGCGAGGCTCAGGAGGATGGCAATGCCTTCTCTTGGTCCAAATGAGAGAATGTTGATAGTGTGTGCATAAAAAGTCTGTTCTAGCTATCTCCACCTGGGCATTCAGTCTGAGAATGTTACAGAGACTGCTACTGAGATTAATTAAACCGGCCCCTTGATTCAGTGGTATACCATAAACCTAAGCTATATGCAATAACCACACTTTACCATTTAACTATATAAAATAAATACAGTGAGCTTCTGGGATGCTCTGGCTTCTGCATAACCAAGCACAGACCACTAAATCATAACCTGTCTGTGTCCTTGTGTCTGCCCTTCTTTTCATTCCTGAGCAACCCCAATTAAGTCAGTTCCTGGAATTCAGCAGAACATGGAAATTTTTATTGTTACTGTTTTTCACAGGTGATGGAATGAATCAAGCCAGCCTCAAACCCTGTTTTTGTTGCTGTTTCTTTTGACTTGTTTTTCTGGTTAGGACATTTAAACCATGGTTGTTCACTGCCTCACAATTTACTTTAGATTACTTGTATTCTACCATTATTTTTAGCATTTATTTCTCAATTATGTCAATGAGGGCCTCAGTAAGAAGGTCTCTCTCCACATTTCACAGGTTATTCATTGCCTTCTGTCTTTTTAAGCAGATGTGATTTGCACAATTATATATTGTCTTAGTTTGTGTCAGAACAAGGCGGGCCCTAAATTCTTGGTTCTTGAGAATGATATTTTCTCAAATAAAACAAGTGACACACAACATTGTTTTTTTTTATTTTTAATGAGTCTTTTATGTGACAGGAAATGTGGTGTGTGTGTGTGTGTGTGTGTGTGCGTGTGTGTGTGCATGAGTTCATGTCCTAAGTTTTCTGGATATCTATTTTTTTTCGAGACAGGGTTTTTCTGTAGCTTTGGAGCCTGTCCTGGAACTAGCTCTTGTAGACCAGGCTGGTCTCGAACTCACAAAGATCCACCTGTCTCTGCCTCCCGAGTGCTGGGATTAAAGGCGTGCACCACCGCCCGGCTCTATTTTTTTTAAAAAAAAAATATACAATACATATTTTTATGTTTTTTTCCTCTTTCAATCCCTCCCAAATTCTCCCCACATTTGTACCTTCCTATGTACCCAATTTAAACCACAGAAAACCACAATGAAATATAGCATTCTCCAGAATCTTTCAAAAATATAGATAATGGATTTAACTGGAGTTACCATCTAATTATGGAGACAATGACATGGTTAAACATCATAACTTTCAAGTAAAAGCCCAGGAACACGCATAGGTTACATCTTGTTGAGTCATCAGTGAAAAGGATTCCATAAACATCCACTAAAAATCATTACAGGTATATTCCCAAGGCTGTAGGTTACTCTACACAATCTGATAATAATGTCCTATTACTGAAGACACCACTTACTTATGTCCTTGAATATAGAGAAATTGAGTTGATGTTCATCTAGAAGCTTCATTCCTATTGACAAGTGTTCATATTGCTGGAAGGTACTGTCCATGCTACAAGATAAGAAAAGTAATTATCAGTATCCCTCAACTAAAATCCTTGTGAGCTGTAGTAGTGACATTCTTGCAAGATCAATGCACTGGTACAATAGTGCCTCAAACCACTTTTTTAAAGTTTGATTTAAGGCCTCCTCCATGACATGCAACACATAGTGTATTCTGATATAGTGGCCAAGGCCCTGTCACTTGATAAGTCATGGGTCCTAGGGATAAACCTACTATTATTATTCTGTTAAAGGAGCACAACCATAAAATGACTATTAATGACTTATTGCTATATCCATACAACAGACACCAGCCAACCCTCATCAGAGACATGTATAGGATACTGAAGTAGGCTATATGAGACAAAGTCTACAAGAATCTTATATGCTAAGGTGTCTGGCAGAATGAATGCATTTGATAGTTAGCAGAGTAAGAAAAGTATTTGAATATTGGGTGAGATACCCAAGGGAATGTACGGACGTTAAGGTCAAGTGTAAGGAATAATGATAAAAATTTTCCTTCAAGGGAATCACAGTTGAGAAACCAGTAAAGTAGATAACAGTTGTGTGTGCCAGAAAGACTAAGTAGACCCTAAAGTGAGAGAATTTGGAGGAATTTCAAGAATGAATGCATGATCTTAATATGACCCAAGTCTGTGACTTTGAGTTTTTGACTTTATGACAGTATAAAATTGAAATACAATCAATAGAAACTATGCTTTTATGTCTCAGTTTTGATATTTTCCTTGGATAGTAGTTAGTTGTTTACTGTATAAACTCTTATAAGGATTAGTCATGTAATAATGCAACAAACAACTGAAACTTTAAAGTACTGTGTTTCCAGATTTTTTCTATATTATATATTGTATTTTTGTATTACATCATGTCTAGAACTGTAGGCTAATGTAAATGTTCTGAGAAAATTTAATGTATGATACAGTAGATGATATTTGGTAAAGTAGTCATATTAAATATCTTTCATTTATTCTATTTTCAACTTTTATACAGTTTATTAAAACATAACCTCAAGTAGCACTTCTAGATAAAATTTTGCTCTTATATTGAGTTGATGACGGAGGATTAAACAATGTTCCTGATTAAAGAGACATGGATAAAATATTACTGGTGAGATATTTTACTATTTTCTGAGTAGAGATGTACATAGTGAAATGAAAAGAGAAAGTAGAATAGGAGTTGAAAATAGGGATAACAGCAGTATAACCATGTAGAAGTTTTGCATATTTGTGTGTAAAATAAGAAAATTATCTAAGTAGGATTATTAGGACATGTAATTTCAGGTAGAACATAGTGTAAATGTATGTAGATAATGGAAGAAATTAGATGAAGAAACTGGCCAGATTAGTGAGCAATGCCAAAGGCTTTCATGATAGTTAAATACCAATGGAAAAGCATACTGTATTACTTAAATTACTCATATAAAACACCTGACAAAAACTGTCTATGGAAAATGTACATTCCATTTAGTTCATAGTTTGTTATTTTAAATGCAAAATTATTCCATTTCATTGATCATTGATCTGGGCATGTGGTGAGGATTCCATATGTTAGGAATATAAATCAAAAAGGGTACTTCTACCTTGAGCCAGAAAGCAAAGTTTGAGATCACATAATACATCACATGATAATGCACCTGACAACCATTAAAGATTCGACCTCATAAGGTTCTGCTTCTTAAACAAACATATCACTTCCCTGATGTGGAATGTTCTTCTGTATGTGTGTTGTTCTTATTGGTTAATGAATAAAGCTGTTTTGGCTTGTGGCAGGGCAGAATATAGTAAGGCTAGAAGAGATAGAGAGAGAGAGTAGGTGAAGACAAGGAGATGCCATGTAGCTGCGAAAAGAGGCAGACAACATGTAGCTGCCCAAGAAGCAAGAGGTAACAAACCACGAACCACATGGTAAAATATAAATAATAGAAATGGGTTCATTTAAGATATAAGAGATAGCTAGAAATATGTCTGAGTCTTTCGCCAAACAGTGTTGTCATTAACATAGTTTCTGTGTGATTATTTGGGTCTGGGTGGCTGAGAAATGAAAGCTTAGTCTCTGTTTACAAAATGGTGCCCATATGTTTGGGCCTAACCCACAGTGGCCAGCCACACACATCAGGGTGCTTTAATAGGGTTAGGAGGAAGGTAGCTGAGAACATGCCTGCTGCTCAGCACACCCACCTGGGAAAGCAGCTGGATCGAGTCTGCTAGGCATGCACAGGCAGGAAAGCAAGGCTAATTCCCACAGCCATACAGGGAGACATTTCCAGGGAGCACAACATATTGCATGGCAAATTTAGCTTTTACTCAGACAAACATGGGTTTATGTGCTGAATGGTGTTTCCCAGAGTTGAGGCGGTGAGCATGGCTCCCACCCAACAGTCCCAGAGCTGGCAGTAAATATACCTCTGCCATATTGAAAGGCCAAGAGAGGTAGAGTCAGCATCCAGGGCTGCCGTAACCACACTGCTTATGATTTTAAAATACTCTTTGTAAGAAAAGAATTTCATATACACAATAAGACAGATTCAGACAAAAAAGCCCTCTACATGAGATACAATGTGTTTAAGAAATGTACATAGGCTTAGGAGAGAGAGAGGAAAAAACATACAGATAGTTATTAAAAGAAATAAATAGTTTTAAAGAGACAGTAAATTAATATAGAAGAGTACAGAGTCATAGATTAAAGGAGAAAAGAAAAATAAGCAATGTAGAGATGGAATTTACACAGAAAGTCTAGATTATGTATATTAATGTGTTTTCTTTGAAGTTTTTTTTTTTTACTGTGAATGAGCTAATTACAGAGAGACATTTTATTGTACATGCTGTTAAGCTAAACCATCTATATATTTTAAAGGTATCTTGACTTCAAAATTTGAGTCTACAGATATGTTACTTTGGAAAACAGGTTCTGATTTTGTTTCCACAGAAGATGATACTGTGTGGATTCCTTCTAGGCTAATGTGGCTTTATGGAACATGAACCGCTAAAGGCCTCTGTGAATCCTAAAAATACTTTTCCCAATAAACAGCAGGAAGCAGTTTGGAAAAAAAAAACATGCCCAAATTCGCAAATACTGTTTATGAATATTTGTTTTCATTTAAAAAGGGATGGTTATAAATAGCTAATGGAAATAAGGGGATTTAATATAGAGATGAATATTTTGCATTGTTGACAAAAATGTTTATGGAAAATGTACATATGAAAAATGTATCAGTTTACTGATATATATTCAGGGTTGATTTTGTTATATTTTGTACATGTATCTCTGCTCTTGTTTAAGGTACTGTGTTTATACAACTCATTTAACATTTTAATGCATAATTCAAAATTATAGATCATGAAATAGTCATTTATAGTAGTCAAACTTGTCATGTTAGTAGGCTTTCCTATATATACAGAGATATATTTCAGTTGGATACATAATCTTCAGCACTTCAAAGACCTACAGAATATGTCATTTTAAAAGTTTGAAGAAATTTGACTTTTCTCCACAGTGAGATATGTCTGCTCCTGGCAGCACCACATATTTCAGAGAGTTTGATGAGCATTGAATCGACTTGTTATGGAATTTCCTTTCAATGTGGCAAGTCTAGCCATTTCAGAAAGAAACTTCTCTTGCCTAAACTGCCTGACGGTATGCTGTATGAATTGGATATGCAGGAATCAAAGAGAAAGACTGCTAAACTTTTCAAAAGATGAGATTGTCCTTCAGGGTTCCTGCTTCATGAAAGAGTCTGCCAAAGATTTATCATGGCACATAAGAAAGTGATGGGCAAACTGCCACTATAGGCAAAACAGTATTTCAAATTTCTTGCATCATGAAAAAGTCTATCAGACATTATGGGCCTATAAGCTGAAGATAGGTGCCCCAATGTTACAGAAGAATTTTGTGTGACTATCCAGGCAGAAAGATGTCTCTGTGAATTCTAGAGTTTTGGAAGTGAATTACAATGCACTTCCTGTTTACTTAGGTAATATGATATCCTTCTGGGGTCTTTCATGGAGTTGAAGACACATAGTTACAGTTTTCTTTAATTATGATAAAAGATAAATTAGGTCTGAAACATTAGATCCACAAATAAATATTGTAACTATAATTTTGCTTGATAACTGTTTTGTTATATGTAATTTTACTATATTAAAGTTAAAACCTTCCTTTATATTTAGACATAAAAAGGGAAATGATGTGGGATGTACTTCTGTATATATGTTGCTTTTATTGGTTGATCAATAAAGTTGTTTCTGCCAATGGATAAGCAGAATAAAGCCAGGTGGGAAATTCATACATAGCTTATAGAAAAAGTAAGTAGAGTCAGAGAGGTGCCTTGTAGCTGCCAAAGGAGAAAGATGGCTATCAGTAGGCTGTAACATTGTGGTGATGCATAGACTGATACAAATGGGCTAATTTAAGATGTAAGAGCTAGCTGGAAATATGCCTGAAATATTGGTCAAACAGTATTCTAATTAATATAGTTTCTGAGTAATGATTTGGGTTTGGGTTGCGAGGAAATAAATAAACAGTCTCTGCCTACACTTCCCAATATCAAACCCTTTATGAGCATACTTTTCAGAGCTGTGAGTAAGACAGAATATTCATATTTAGACAATAACACTGACAATTTAAGCATAATTGAATATTAAATAATTTTCCTTCTTCAGTGAAATTATTTATGACTAGCCATTCTCTTCAGCTCTTTCCTCAAACAGCAGATTCTGTTTCTTTCCTTTTTGATGCAAAGTCTTGCTACATAGCTTTGGCTTGTCTCAAACTAACATTACTACTATTATTTCAACCTCTGCAGTGTTAGGATGAAGGCCTATTCTACCATACCAAACTTTATTTTCATTCCCTTGAATTTGTACTTCTTTTGTGACTTGTTTCCATGAATTGAGTGAAACAGAAGTGAGATTATGTGAGATATTAAGAAGCTTGACTCTCACCTATCCTGTTTTAGAACACTATTGCATTGTGAATAAAGCAGTAATCCTGTTTAGAGATAGATAAATGTGTGAAGAAATTGAAATATTATTCAATAAAAATAGCTGGTATCCATCATACCAAGTAAGGCATCAGTCCTATGTAGCATTCAAAAATAGATAGTAACTACAGATGGATCTAGCTAAAACTGTTAAGTAATAAAACCATCAGTAAATAAGTTATATTTTATTTAATTAACATTTATTAGTAATAAAATCTAATGGGCTTCATTATGACATTTTATATGTATCTATAACATTCTTTGAAAATATTTAACCTCTGCTATCATATTCTGCCCTCCCCATTGTTTCCCTTCCTCTGTCTCTAAATCCCTCTCTTTTTGAACAATATCTCTATTTTTTACTTTTTAAAGTATTATAATTACACACACATACACACGTGCATGCACACACATACACACATGTATTAGAAACTCAATGAAGGGAAATCATGAGTTTATTTCTGTCTATATATTGCTATAGCTTTCACTTAAATTATTCAGAATTATTGTGAAAATGGTCTTTTAAGAGATAATTGCTCATGCTAAAACAGGTAGAAAAACTATTATCCACATTAAACATCATGAAATTGAGGATATGACAAAATTATACAATATTTTCATCTTCTTGTCTTATTTGGATTGTAGAGGTTAATGAAGCAGATATTATTCTCTATATCTTCTTTCCATTTATGGTAAATGCTTCTGGTGAGATTATTTTTTGTAGGGGCCAAATCTAAGAGATGCAGTTTTTCTTATTTTTTATTATTCATTAATAAAAATCAATATAAGATGTTGGTTGAGAGATGTCATATGCTATAAACAGGTGTTTTTAAACATACTTATTTAGCCTTATTTAATTTACTTTGTCTTCATTTATAAACTATTTTGGAGAAAATATTTTATTCAGTGTACTTATTCAATCTTTTTTATAGCACTATGCCCATACTAAATGATGTATTCCCCATTATTGTCTCTTCCTAATTTATTTATGTTAATACAAATTACAATTATATGTAATTTTAATGACCATATTATTGAAAGTAATTTTTACTATCTATAACTTTCTCAGCTTTTATCACTTTCTTAAATATGTCTTTTGGTTTTTTATTTAAAGTATATTTGAATGGCATTTATTGTATATTTCATTTACATTATATGTTTCTGGAATGTGATGTGCCTCTCTCCTAATACATCTTATGCCAACTTTCTCCAATGTTATATGTATTTATCACCTAGATTTCATCAAGTAAGTAATTAAACTTATTTTGTAGCCTATTACTTAAATCAACCAAATCTCAGGTTTCAATGAGACTATGCATATTGCATTTATGACTAAATAAATATTCAAATGTTACAAACAGAGAAAATTATAGTACCTTCCATTTCTTCTGTCTTAGGGATTAAATGACTGCAATGAAATAGCATGACCAAAAACAACCTAGGAATGTAAGGGTTTATTTAATTCCACATTTTCATATTATAGTCTAACACTAGGAGAAGGCAGGACAGGAACTCAAACTTGATGTTGGGTTCCTCTCTGTATGCTGGGAATATATTTTATTGTCATTAGGTAATAAAGATGATGCTTTGGGCTATGGCATAGAAAATATGGCAAGGTAGGTAATCTAATCAGAGATAGAGGAGGAAAGAAGGCAGAGCCAAGGAGATGCCATATAGTTGCTGAAGGAGAAAGATGCTGGAACCTTGCTGGTAAGAGACAGCCTTGTAGTGATATATAGATTAATAGAAATTGTTAATTAAAGATGTAAGAGCTAGATAGGAAAATGTCTGAGCTATTGGACAGTTTTATAATTAATAGAGCTTCTGTTATTATTCAGGTATGCATGGCTAGGAAACAAATGAGCAGTCTCTGTTTACAAAATGGCACCCAATGAGGGGCATGGATCCACATAAGACATAAAAGAAGCTTAAGAAGAAAAGAGGTCTTCTAGACAAACAAAAATTGGAGCCCTGTAGTAGAGTTTGACGTCGGGGATTGTGATGCCTCCAGAAGTTCGCTTATTTACAGAATTGTTTTTGCTATCTTTGTTTTTTTTGCTTTTCCATATAAAATTGAGTACTGTTCTTTCAAGGTCTGTGAAGAATTTTGCTGGAATTTTGATTGCATTGAATATGTAGGTTGCTTTTGATAAGATTGACATTTTTATTACGTTAATACTACCTACCTAAGAGCATGGGAGATCTTACCATTTTCTGGTGTCTTCTTCAATTTCTTTTTTCAAAGATTTAAAGTTCTTGTATACAGGGTTTCCCCTTGTTTGGAAACCCAAAAGATGCTCTATCATATCACAAGGACATGTGCTCAAGTATGTTCATAGCAGCATTGTTTGTCATAGCCAGAAACAGGAATGAACATAAATGCCCCTCAACTGAAGAATGAATAAGGAAAATGGGGTACATTTACATGATGGAGTATTATCAGCAGAAAAAAAAATGACATCTTGATATTTGCAGGTAAATAGATGGATCTAGAAAACATCAGATTGAGGTAACCCAGACACAGAAAGACAAATATCATATGTACCCACTCATAAGTGACTTTTAGACATGAAGCAAAGAAAACCAGCCTACAAAACCAGAGAACCTAGACAACAATGAGGACCCTGAGTGAGAAATACATGGATCTAGGGGAAGTAGAAAAATACAAGACGTTCTAAGTAAATTGGGAACATAGGAACCATGGGAGAGGGTTGAAGGGGAGGGGAGAGAAAGAGAGAGTAGCAGAGAAAAATGTAAAGTTCAATAAAGTAGAAGTGATAAAATATGGAAAAAGAAACATGGTACATTAAATCTAAAATTTTGGGAGCCAAGCACAACTTCTTGGTAGCTATATATATATATTTTTCAGAGAGGCAGGCTCTGTTTGCAGGTCTCAAGTAAAGGCTCAGCTCCTTTAAGAAATGGCTTCCTGGTTCTTACTGGAAGCATGATCTGCTCTGGCTCTTTCAGGATGTCCTGTTAAGGGGCATTCAAATGAGGTTTGTGAACAACATGCTACTATTTGCTTAATGGCAATGTAGACCTTCTGCATCACTGGAGCTGGAGTAGTGAGCTTGGCTCAAAGGACTGGTATTGAATATACCACTGGCATGGTGGACTGGGTAGATTCAACAGGCAAAGCCACAGAGTTAATCTTAAGAAATGCCTCCTTAGCATTTATAAAATGGACAAAGCTTATGTGTTAATCCTAGTCACATCTGCTTAGCATTTAATAAACAAACAAAAAGACAGTAAACCCTCTTCTGGCCAGAAAATGATTATAGGTACGTGATAAAACAGACTCAGAAGAAAAAAAACCTCTGAATGCATCACAGTGTTGGATATAAGTACATGGGATTAAGAGAGAACGTATAAAGAGAATAAATAAAGAGAGAAAGAATAAAGACAGTCAGATCAAAGGAGTAAAGATAATAAAATAAATATTAAAAAGTAATAGAGTAAAAGAAATGCCCCATAATAATGGAAAAAGTACAAAGAGTCTGGATTATGTTTGTTACTGTGTTTTTTTCTGAATTTTTGACTGTTAATGAGCTAACTACAGAGAGACATTTTATTTTCACAGGCTGGTGTAGGAGGTCCTTATTTCCATGTACAACTTTCATTGGTTTCTGAATAAAGAAACTGCCCTGGCCTGCTGATAGGGCAAAACTTAGTAGGTAGGAAAGACTGAACTGAATTCTGGGAGGAAGAAAGCAGAGTCAGAGAGACACCATGGATCCTCCGCCTGAGACAGATGCCAGTTGGGATCTTTGTCAGTAAGCCACTGCCACATGGTGATATACAAATGAATAGAAATGTGTTAAATTAATATGCATGTGTTAGCCAATAAGAAGTTAGAGCTAATCGGCCAAGCAATGATTTAATTAATACAGTTTCTGTATAGTTCTTTCAGGTATAAGGTAGCCAGGCAGCCAGCAAGAACAAGTGGCTCCTTCCCCTGCAACAACTGGTGCTCCAAAGTGTGCTAGGTAAATCCACATAAAACCTGCAAAAGCTTAAAAAGGAATTCTAAAAAAATACAGTTTAACACAGCTTTTTGCTGTTTGCTGGTAGTATGCCATAGTTCCTTCAATAGGAATCTTCCTGATTCAGCCATAGCAGTAAAAATGTAGTGGCATTTTTAAAATGTCAGATTTCTGGGCTGCTGCCATCACAAGCTCTGACTATGGCAGGAGGTCTGGGTTTGTGAGCAGCATGCTGCAAGCAGCTTGCTTGATGGCAACTTGGACATGCTGTGTGCCTGGAAGTGGGGCAGTGTGTGTGCCTCAGAGGCACAAGTGGCTCTGCCATGCTGAAATGTACAGAGCAAGCAAGAACTACCATATTTATCATAGTAATAGAGCAGCTTAAGTTTTAGACTGGGCAGGCAAACAGATGGTACACTATTACTCCTACTAACAGTGCAATTCAAGTTTTTAAGAAGTGCTTAGCATTTTAAAAAGCACTCCTGGACAGTAAACAATTACAGATTCACAATAGGACAGATTCACACAAAAGAGACCTCTAAATGTGACACAGTGTTGGACAAATGTAAATAGGCTTGGAAGAGAAAGGAAAAATAGTATAGAGCATCATAAAATAAAGTTAATGCTTAAAAAAGGGTAAAGGCGATTCCAGAGGGTCCCTGGGCAAGGTTCAGCTTTGGCGCGACCCC
>JAQHUG010000100.1:3937167-3960269 GCA_028555095.1 Dicrostonyx torquatus
TGCTGACTGCTAGACTCGGTTTCCTGTTTGTGACCAGAGGAACGTGGTTTGGGACATTGATCTGTAAGTTTTATCCCCTCCAATAAAATACCCCTTTTTTAATCAAATTGGTGTAATATTGTCCTGCGACAATACTAATTGAGCAAAGTGGTAATTGTAAATTCTTTTCCTTTTATAGCTTCTTTATTAGATCCTTGGGTGGTCTGGGAGAATGGTCTGTATTCTTTCAATTATATTTTAAATAAAACCTGATTGGCTAGTAGCCAGGCAGAAAGTATAAGTGGTACAACCAGACAGGAAGTAGAGGTGGGTCAAGGAGAATAGGAGAATTCTGCGAAGAAGGAATCTCTTTCTGAAGTTGAGAGCCAGCCACAGAAGAAGCAAGATGTGACTGCCTCACTGAAAAAAATACCAGCCATGTGGCTAGCATAGACAAGAATAATGGGCTAATATAAGCCATAAGAGCTAATAAGAAACCTGAGCTAATGGGCTAATCAGTTTATAACTAATGTAGACATTTGTGTGATTTCTTTGGGACTTAACGATTATGGAAACTGGGCAGCAAAAAAACCCCTACAATACTTGGGGTTTCAAAATATGCATACCAATTATATTCACCTAACCTCCTATTTTCCCCATATCCCCTCATACCTGTTGAATTCCCTTCCACAAAAGAAAACAAAACAAAGTAAGGAAACAAGCAAACAAAAACAAGAAAAACAACAACAAAGACTCCCCATGGGGTATCCTGTGTCTTAGAGATCTTACAGGTATCGTTTGGCATGACCAGTCACTTCACATGATACAGTAGGGCCTAGATGGGGTCGATGTTAGGGTGGGTCCACCCAAAGAACAGTTGTGGATCTGGGTGTTAGCCAGACAGGTTAGACTGAGCCACAGAGGCCACTCGCCTAGGTACTGTGATGGAGTCATGTCTCTACATACATGCCCTCAGTATAGGTTCATCCTTACATGTGGTGAGGTTTGTGGACCCTCTGTCCTCAGTGCAGGGACCAGCTCTCTTGCTGTAGTGGCCAGTGAGCAGCAAGTCCATCTTTGTCAGGGCAGTGAAGGTTGGGAGTGACTCAGACTAGGCCTATGATTCCATCGCATGTAATTCCTAAGGCCTTCTGAGATGACACTAGCCACAGATACCAACATAGACCCCATCTGTGGCTGGACCATGGACACAAACATGGTCCTAGGGAGGAAATTTAGGCTTGGATGACATCCTGACTATGGGTGGAAGGAATGACCTCCCTGTTGGGAATGGTTCTGGCAGCCCTGTAACTGCTGGACACAAAAAAATCCTTAGGTTGCCGTCCAAACTCTCGGCCTCTACATGACCATTAGTGTCAATGTATTACCCAAAACTCAGGTCAGACCCCCAGCCACGATAGGACCACAGATCCCAACATGGTTCTTCATAGCATCTGGCTCTGCAAATCACCACAGCCCCCAGTGTCTGCATGACTCAAGAAACTAACAGCCTTTGATCTTTATTGTCTCTATGATCTTCAATGGTAATAGGAGCATTGAATATCAACACAGACACAGGTGGGCCACAAACCTTGTCATGGTCCTCAACTGCATCTTGGGCCCACATGTCACCATGTTATTGAGCACTTCAGACCACTCAGACATTGATGCCTCCTGGTCTTTGGACACCAACCCAGACTCAGGTGATTGGTTTGACCCCAGCATTCTTTACAGCTCTTGGTAGTAACCAAAGATACATATGACAGCCTGAACAAATTCTTTTCTTTTTATAAACTTTAATATAGACCTAATAGCAAGCAAATAGACCTAATAACCAAGATGCTGCAGCTATTATAATGTTTACAAAAATAGGCTTCAAACAAAAACTAATCAAAAAAGATGAGGAAGGACACTTCATACTCAACAAAGGAAAAATTCACCAAGATAACATATCAAACCTTAACAACAATTCCCCAAACAGAAGGACATATACTTTTATATAATAAATACTACTATAACTTAAATTATATATTGGTCTTTTACACATTGATTTTGGGAGACTTCAATTCCCCACTTTCACCAATAGATTATTTTCTAATCCATAAATTTACTGCCTCAGGAAGCAGGGTAGGTTTCTAGTACAAGGCATAATTTCCTTCCTACTGAGTGTGCCTTAAATCCAAATAGTTATCACTGACAAGTGAGTGTCATTTATTGCACCTTTCTGGATATCTTTCTATGCTCACTGTTGAGGTTCATTGGTGTTATAGCGGGGCAGGACTGTTTAATGACTTACTGCCCTTGGCAACTTGCAAGCATTATCTGGTACCATGGAGACAACCACTTGTTTTATTGATGATAGATAGCTATTCTGACATGGGTGAAATGCAGTCTCCAAGAAGTATTAATGATTGGACCAAAAAGGTACGCTGCATATATGTGGTGAAATTTTACTCATTCATAAAAAATATGAAATAAATCATTATGCCAAAGTTAATGAGCCACATCTGAAAAACAGTGAGTTCTAGAACTTTTTAAATTGAAAATAGATTATGTTTTCATACAAAATATCATGATTATGATTTCCCCTCTTTTTTCTCTTCCTATTTTCTTCCCACCCCCTTCCCCTTTGGATCCACTTCCTTTCTATTTCTAAATGGAAGGAGCAGACTTCTATGAGACAATCTATCTGTCTGTCTATCTCTCTCTCTCTCTCTCTATATATATATATATATATATATATATAATTTTTAAAAAGGACCATCACATAGAGGCTGGACCAGGCAACTCAATAGAAGGAAAACATTCTCAAGAGCAGGAATAAGAATCAGATATACATATGTGTATATATATACTTATTTGACTTATACATCGGTTCAGACTAATACCATGAGACTTGGATACAAATTGTGAATGTTCTGTAACTATAAATTTCAGTGTAAACATTTAGATTCTAAATAATTCCATATTATGTAGCCACCAGTTCTTGGGTTAGTAGTGGCTTGTGAAAGAACATGCTCTATAGTTCTATATTTGAATACCTACCTGTAAAGTTTATACTACAAAACATATAAGAAATGGCTTTTATTATTAATTTCTCCTGGCCTTTCTAGATCTAAATTCCATAATATGGAATTATATTCTATAGAAGAATTACTTCAGTTTATCTAAAGTTGTTTCTTAGATTTGTTTGTCATTTTTTTAAAATAGAGACCAAAGCTGTGGTCTTGCAGGTTACAGCAACTAATTTAGTCAAATTTGTGTATCCTAATAACTTTTTGCTGCTTCTTTTTATCAGTTACCAAAATACATAGATATTTCAGTGCCATGGTATGGTCCTAGTGAGTCATACATAGATGGAAATACAACTGAGGGGCTCTAGTACTATATATTTAACACTACAGTTGCAGAGGTGAAAAGTTAAAATAAATTTTGTTTTATAGAAACAAAATGTATCTACCATTGTATTCTTCTCCAAGGAGAATCAATTCAATGCTAGTACTACAGTAGAAATCTAAGTATGAAGGCAATACTTCTCTAAGAGTTCAGGTCTTCCTTTTATACAGAGATATTTTCTTGATTGTAATTATTTTCTTCTGTGATACTAATAAATCTTCTTTTAAGCTGACATTGCCTCAAAATTAGATGTGTATATACTTATGTTTGTGTGAATTCATTTCCTAAGATACTTGAAGGTTTCATAAGGCCCCACTAGATAATTTATTTAATCTAGTCTCCAAGAATTAGACAAAGCCTAGAAAATTCTTGTTCATCGGGAGTACCGCTGTTTGAAATATTCATATATCTAAAGAAAGCCAAGAAAAGGGAAAAATGTCTGATAGTTTCCTGGAATATATTTATTGCAGAGGAACTTTAGATTAATGAAGATATATCTTAAAGATGTATCACTTACTACTTACCAAAAAATGTTTGACGGATAAGTAAAGGTATTTATTTATTACCCTGATTTCAGAAGGATAACCAAGAATTAAATATTGAAATATTAGGGAAATTGATTTTTAAATTAAGAAAAATCACAAGAAAAATTTACTAACTATATTTGGATTTGAAAAAAATAGTGACTTCAGAGACACTGAAAGTAGTTTATTGAAGTCTGGCAGAAAAGTTTTGTTTCTGTGAGAAATTTTATAAAATGCTAGAAAAAAAAGAAAAAGTATTTATAATTTTGCTTTCAAAAAGTGATTGAATATAGTTTATGCTGTTTGAGTCTCAAGCTCCATAAACTATATTATGAAACCAAAATGCAAAATGTGTTCCTGGATCATAGATAACTTTGATTGTGAATTTTTCTTTAGTTTGACATTCACATGCCATTTAAGAATAACTATAGTATAATATTATTATATTTATATTTTACTCTAAAATTTTGGTCCACAGTGTCCTGTGTATGGGGAAGCTGAAGTTGTGAGTAAATGTATATTGTTGACATGAGCATGGCCATATCAAGGATAGCAATGTTTCAGACCCATGGTAATTTCACGAATTTCCACTGAAATAAGTATCAATGTTGGCAGTGTGGGTTGAAAGTAATAAATATAGCTCAATCCTCCATGATAACTGCAGTCTGAGACTGCTCCCCTACAGAGACCCCTTACAAATATTATTTAATCCACCTTCTAATTCAGCTATATGTAAATAACTTACCTCCATATTGATCTGTGCATAATAATATGTTGAATTCTGAACAGCTGGTATATATGCATCAGCATTCACAACCTGCCCAATTCTAGCTTTCCTGTATGGATGTCGGTATTTTTTCCTAATTCCCACCACCTCAGTGAGGTCAAACCCAAAACAATATAGTCCACAGAAAGTGATTTACAATCAGGGATTCTAACTAAAGGAAAACCATCTTCATCAGGTAACGGAATGCTCCCAAGAGAAACTTACAAATGAAGGTAAAGTGGAGAGCATCTCTAGGTGTTGGATGTAAAGTGTGGGACAAGTTGAATCTATAGATAGGCAATTGTATATGAGTACTTTGAAGGAAAACTTGAGGGACTGTGTAAGTATGGTGAGAACATTATAATTTTAGCCTGTTCTTGACTTCTAAAAGTTGGGGCAATAAATTTGGTTATTTTGGGAAAATAGGAGAAAATTTAAGGTGTAGATACATAATCAAGTCACCCAAGAATATTCCCATTTTTATTTTCATTTCATATAGCTTAATAAATGATTACAGAGATGGAATGATTCACCAATTTCCTCACAAAACAGAAGATTTTCCAGCTTGCATTCTGGGAGAACCTGACTTCATAGGCTTTACCCCTTGGGTTGCAAAGGACTGGCTCCTTGTCCCAGAGAGACAACCACAGAAAGTGACAGCATATACCTATAGTTCAGCCATTGCTTCCAGAACCTACACAAACCACAAGTTACATTTGCAAATGTAAAGTATTATTGTTCTTTTGTGGGATTTTTTTTCCATTTCATTTTTTTTTCCAGTTTGAGAGCAATTGCCCAATGTTTCTGTTCTCACTTGGATTTTAGAGATGACTGCAGAGTTGCCTTTGGACTAGAAGTCATGTTATATCAGAAATATTTATGGAATAAAAAAAGGAGAGTTGCAGGAAGTGGATAAAGGACACAGTGAATGTGTTTTGTTGACAAGACCATGGCCTTATCAAAGTCACCAAAGCCTTTCTATCCACCCTAAAGACTACAGCTGATATACACCCATATAGAGAAAACTATCAAAATTAGCTAATCTCTTTCTCCTTCAGCAATATATAATAAACATGCTGAGTTTCCAGGTGTTTGATGTGTATCTATCAAAGTTAATGGCCTAACCAATCTGATCTTTTCTGTTGGTCTTGAAGTAGTAACTGTAACAATAAGGCAAGAAAAAGAAATTAAAGGGATACAAATAAATAAGAAAAGAAAACAAACTAACCCTGCTTGCAGATAACATTAAATTATACATAATATAGCACAAAAATTCTATCAGAAGACCTGTAGAAATTACAAATGTTTCAACAATATAGCAATATTGAGGACTTGAAGAAAATTAAAAAAAAATTTCTATGTCCCAATAAAAACAGAAAGGACATCATAGGCTCAGTGACATTTACAATGGCCTCAAAGAAAATAAAATATCTAGGAATAAATATAATTAAAGATTTAAAGGTCTCTGTGATAAATATTTAGCTTCTACAAAGCAGATTCCACAAATAATGCATAAAAGAATTCTTAGAAATTAGAGTTCACACAATGTTATCTATCTTACAGATATTTTAGGGTGATAAAAGATGTGTACTTTATTTCAGTAAGCGCATTACTAGATCACATTACAGTTCTACTTTTAATTTGAAACTTCTTTTAAAGTTTTTTTTCTGTAAAGAATAAACTCACATTCTTACTTTACTTTACATTTTATGTTTTGATATTATTTCTCTTCATTTCATTTGCAAGTCTCATTATACATAATAATTCTGGGTTACTGATTACAGATCAAAGTTTGCATTTTAATTAAATCTATAGCTCTTTTATTATGGAGGTTGAAGCATATATACTAATTAGCCCATATAGATTTAAAGCTGTAAAGGTGAATGACAGAAGACTATTTGTAATATGAGGGTTTTTTTAAACCACACTAGACCAAGACTCAGCATCTGTATGTTTCCTATATGTTAAACACAATCTTAGTCATTGCTCTACTTCTAATATTTTGATTTACTAGAAATTATTACTAGTCAACATAATTTATAGTTATAATTTCATACCTTCTTTATCCAGGCATTGTTGGGAATATCAGTTGACTATCGGTTACTGTTGAATATCTGATTTTGCTGTGGAATACTAGTCTAATGATGCAAAGGTATGTTTCATTCTTTCTGTAAAACTGTGCAGCTTTGCCTAAAACACCTTATTGATCTAATAAACAGCTAGTCAAGTAATAGGCCGGGCTACCAGGGAGAGAGAATAAATAGGAGGAGATATCTAGGCTAAAAAAGAAGAAAGAGAGAACTAGGAACAAGAAAGATGGAGAGGAGGTTGCCAGGGGCCAGCCACCCAGCCACATAACCAGCTAAGGAGTAAGAAGCAAAGAAAGACATATAGAATTAAGAATAAAGAAAAGCCCAAAGGCAAAAATGTAGAAGAAGAGAAACAAGTTAATTTAAGTTAGAAAAGCTGGCTAGAATCAAGCCAAACTAAGATTGTGCCTTCATAAATAATACAAGTCTCCTTGTATTTATTTGGGAGCTATTAAATTCATGCATATGTTGCTATTTTATGTGGTTAATAAGGTCTTAGTTAAAGTGCCTTTCTTCAAAGATTCTCATTTCTTAGATGTATGTTTTAACATTTAAAAATTAAGTCAAAATTTATTGATATTTTTAATAACAAAGAGACATATTTAGTTCCAAAATCGAAATCTTACATCTGTCTGATTAGAGCATATTAAAGTGATTGTGTTGAGTGAGCTCCCATTAGATCAGGCATATTGTCTCAGTGGGTAGACCAGCCCCTTGCAGTCCTGACTTCCTTGCTCATATTCTCCCACCTTCTGCTCTTTCACTGCACCTTGGGAGCTCAGTCCTTGGCTCTGATGTGAATGTGGGTCTCTGCTTCTATCACCAGGCATTGGACGAGATTTCATACTCATCTTTTTGGCTTGTGTTTTCTCACTACGGATAGTGTTTTCTATTTCCATCCATTTGCCTGAAAAATTCAAGATGTCATTGTTTTTTTACCGCTCACTCAATCCTGCTGGACTGAGAATGATGGAGCATATGACCAAATCGGACTCTCTGAATGTGGCTGCCAATGGGGGCAGACTGAGTAGCCATCGATAATGACACTGTGACCTATCTTCTCTGCATGATTAGGCTTTTTGGGAACCCAGTTTATTTGGATGAACAGCTTCTTTTCTTGGGCCAGGATGGAGAGGGGAGGGCCTTGGACTTTCCACAGGGCAGGCTACCCTGCCCTCTCTTAAGGAAGCAGGGGGAGGGAGGAAGGGTAGTGAGAAAGCGGGGCAGGGGACTGGGATAAGGGGAGAAAGTGTAAATTTTTGAATGACAAAAAGAAAAAAAGAAAAAAAATACCAATATTGCTATTATTACCAGTAAAAATAAATAAATAAATAAAGTGATAGTGTTTTGGGGTTCCGTAAGGAACTACAAACTGGATGATTTGTAACAAGAGAAATTAATTGTCTTATAGTTCTTAGAGACATAACATAAACTAACGATCTAGCAGGCTTCTATTTTCCCTGAAAGCCTTTAGGGAAGAGCATTTCTTTTTGTTCTAGGTTTAACATCATTTCTGGTGATGTTTAATGTTTCTTTGCTGGTAAATTGATTACTCAAACTCAAAGCTTTACTAAAATATGACATTATCCTTCTGTTTGTCTTCTACTTGGCAAAATGTCAGATTAGATAAAGGATCTACTTTACTTAGCTATGACTGTGTTAATTTATTTCCTCTTAAATTTCTCTATTTCACAGAAGGTAATATTATGAATTTTGAGTAAAGACTTGATTTTGGTAGAATATTAACAGTTTCTTATGGAGTCCAAAATTCAAGTTCCATGTACAAAATTATTTAGTCCAATCCTATAATGCTTCAAATAATGTGGAATTCCTACCTGTATACTGTGGATATGTTTTATTACCATTGGTTAATAAAGAAGCAGCTTTGGCGTATGACGGTGCAGAATGGAGCTAGGTGAGAAAACTTAACTGAATGGAGGAAAAACGAAGGCAGAGTCAGGGAGATTCCATGTAGCTGCCAAAGGAGAAAGATGCCAGAACCTTACTGGTAGATCACCACTTCATATTGGCACATGGGTTAAAAGAAATGTGTTAATATAAGCTGTAAGAGCTATCTAGAAAGACACCTAAGTCATTGGTCAAGCAGCATTTTAATTAATATAGTTTCTATTTGATTATTCAGACCTGAACAGTTAGAAATGAATCTGCAGTCTTGTCTACAAAATGGTGCACAACATTTGGCAAGGTACAGCAACATCCAGCCTAAGAAAGCCTAAGAAAGGCTTCTAGACCCATGAAAGTGGGAGTTAATTGGAGCTTGGTAGCCACATCTTTTATCAGATTTTCTCTCTCTCTCTCTCTCTCTCTCTCTCTCTCTCTCTTTGTTTTGTTTTTCGAGACAGGGTTTCTCTGTGGCTTTGGAGCTTGCACTGGAACTAGCTCTTGTAGACCAGGCTGGTCTCGAACTCACAAAGATCTGCCTGTCTCTGCCTCCCGAGTGCTGGGATTAAAGGTGTGCGCCACCACCGCCCGGCCAGATTTTCTCTTTTTACTTGCAGCAAGCAGAGATGTGGCTCCTTTAATAGATGGCTTCCAGACTCAACATTAGAAGTAAAAACTGCATGACTTCATTAGTGAACAAGTTCCTGGTTCATGCTGGTGGTACTAATGGCTCTGGCTCTTTCTGGAGGTCCTGCTTGAACGGATTTTCAGGCAGCATGTTTCAAGTGATTTGGCGGTGGCATGAGCCAACTGCTTCCCAGAGTTGGGGTGGTAAACATAGCTCCCAGAGCTGGTGGTAACCAGACCTCTGCCATGTTGGAAAGCAGAGCAGGGTGAAACCAACAACCTAAGCAGCTGCTTTGATTCTAACCATGCCTGCTTAACAGTTTACAACAGTGATCAAAAAATATAGATATGCAATAAAGACAGATTCAGACAGAAATAAAACTCGGACAACTGTGTTTATAACTGTATGTAGGCTTAAGAAAAAAATGGGTATAGGCAGATATAGAAAGATAGAAAAGAGTACAGTCATAGATTAAAGGAGTAAAGATAATAAAAAATATTAAAAAATAATAGAGTAAAAAGCTAAGCTACATAAAGATGGAATATACATATAGAGTCTGGATTACCTATACTATTGTGCTTTCTTTAATTTTTTGTTTTTACTGTGAATGAGCTAACTAAAGAAATTCATTTCATTGTATGGACTACTAAGATAAACTAACATATTTTAAAAAGAACTTCAAAATTTTAAGGATATGTTACAGTTGTAGTTCATTCCCAGCTCCCCAGACTCCAAATATCCACACAAAAAAACATATTAATTAAATCATTGCATCACCTATTAGGTCTAGCTTTTTATGGCTAGCTCTTATATCTGAATTTCTAATAATCTATATATTGTCACGTGGCTGTGGCTTACCAACAAGTTTCCATCCAACATCTGTCTCTGGCAGGGCTACATGGCTTCTCCTTGGCTCTGCTTTCTTCCAGCATTGTTTAGTTTTCACCGCCTAGCTCTGTTCTGCCCTGCTATTGGCTTAAAGTAGTTTCTTTTTCATTAACCAATAAAAGCAACACATATACAGAAGGACCTCCCATACCATGTTACTTTGGAAGGCAGGTTCTGCTTTTGTTTCTACAAAGGATGGGAACATGTGGTTTACTTCTGGCTAATGTGGTTTGAGGGAATAAGACCCCCCCCAAAGTTTTCTGTGAACCCTAATACTTTGCCCAAAAAATAGCAGGAAGCAGTTGGGAGAAAAACATGCTCAAATTCCCAAAATGATTGTTTATAAATGTTTGTTTTCATTTAGAGGGGGCTGTGATATAGAAATGAATACTTTGCATTGGTATTGATCTTGGTCCCTTAAAACATATTTAAGTTCAATTTCATTACACTGTGTAAATGTTTTTATGGCCTTGTTTAAGGTATTGTGTTTGTGCAGCTCATTTAAAATTGTAATGTATAATTAAGAAATACAGATTAATAGATTTTCATCTTCAATAACCAAACTGTATTCATGTTAGTGAGAATTTCTAGATGTACAGAGATATAAGTCAGATGGATAGATATTTTTCAAACCTTTCAATGATCTACAGAATATGGCATTTAAAATGTTTTAAGAGTTTGGACTTTTCTCAACAGTGAAACATATGTGCTTCTGGTTCTTCAGGGTTCCTGCATCATAGAGGAAACTGCCAGACATTCTGCAAGGCACAGAATAAAGTGACTGACAGTCTGCCAATATAGTCAAAATGGTCTTTCAATTTTCCTGCATCACTAAAAAGTCTGTCAGATACTATGTGCCTATAGGCTGAAGATCAATGTGCCAATATTACAGAAGAACTTTGGGTGACTCTACAGGCAGTAAGATGTCTCTGTCAATTTTCGAGTTTTGGAAGTTGCTTACAATGCACTTTCTGGTTTCTTTGGTGAAGTTAAAGACAATTACAGTTGTAGTTTTAATTAGTTATAATAAAATATTAATTAGATATGAAACTTTAGACTTGCAAAGATGGGGTAGATGATAAAATAGTTTTATTTTTGCATAATACAAATAGACTAGATATTGTTATTGTAATTCTTGCTTGATACATGTTTTGTTGTATGCAATTTTACTTTGTTAATGTTAAAACCTTCCCTTTTATTTAGACAGTAAAAAGAGGTGATGTAGAACTCCCCTTGATGTGGAAAGTCCTTTTGTACATATGTTGCTTTTATTGGTTGATGAATAGAGAACATGCTTTCTACCAATGGCTTAATAGAACATATCCAGACATGAAAAGATATATAGATAGTAGGCAGAGTCAAGAAGTCATGTAGCTCCCAGTGGAGACAGACACCAGATGAAACCTTGCTGGTATGCCACAGTCATGTGGTGATACCCAGACTAATAGAAATTGATTAACCAAAGATAGAAGAGCTAGCTAGCAATATGATTAAGTGTTTAGCAAAGCAGTGATTTAAATAATATAGTTTTATTGTGGTTATTGCAGTACATGGCAGGACAGAAGCCTCTGTATTCTGTAAATATGTTTTATTGCTATTTGTTAATAAAGAATCTGATTTGGCCTATGGCAGGTCAAAATAGAGCTTGGTGGGAAACCTAAACTGAATGCATGGAGAAAGAAAGTGTAGTCAAGGAGATGCCATGTAGCTGCCATAGGAGAAAGATGCTGGAACCTAACTGGTAGGTCACAGTCTCATTGTGATACATAGATTAATAGGAGTGGGTTAATTTAAGATTTCAGAACTAGTTAGTAATAAACCTAAGCCATTGGCCAAACAATGTAATTAATATAGTTTTGTGCTGTGGGGCAATATTCTTATACTTTGTTAAGATTTGTCACTTGTATTTTAATAAAATGCTGATTGGCGAGTAATCAGTCAGGAAGTACAGGTGAGGCAACTAGAACAGGAGAATTCTGAGAAGAGGAAAGCTCAATCTGCATTTATCGCCCAGACACAGATAAACCAAGATGAGAATGCCTCATTGATGGAAGGTACCAAGCCACGTGGCTAACACTGACATTAATACTGGGTAAAGGTGTAGAATGTAAGAATTAGTTAATAAGAAGTCTGAGCTACTAGACCAACCAGTTTATAATTAATGTAGACCTCTGTGTTTTTCTTTGGTGCCAGCATGGACAATTGCATCCACATAAATCCAGAGAGAGTTTGAGAAGTACTTCTAGACACAGAAAGAAAAGAGTTAGGCATGGCTTCTTGGTAGCATTTTCTCAGGTGGGATCTGTTTGCTAGAGGGAAGTGCACCTCATTTAAGAGAGACTTCCTGACTCAGCTTTAGCAGCAAATATCTTGCATCTCTTTTAAGAGGCCCTACAATCAAACACTTAAATGGAGTTTGTGAGTAACTGATTGCATGCTTCTTGGTAGTGGCAGGGACCTTGAAACTACATAGAGTTGTGGCAATGAACATGTCTCCAGTAATACCTATGCCATGAGGCTAGACTCGTAGAAAGACATGGCTTTATTCCTAACCATATTGCTTGGCAAATTAAAGACTCATGTGATCCGTAAAAGAGAGATATACAGTAAAGATAGATTCAGATAAAAAAAAAACAGTAAATGGTTTAGAATGTGTTTTAAAATATATATGGACTTGGGAGAAAAAGAAAACAAATAAAGTCCTTAAAATAAAAAAAGAGAGTAGTCAGGTGTGGTGGCACACACCTTTAATCCCAACACTTGGGAGTCAGAGGCAGGCAGATCTATGAGTTCAAGGACAACCTGATCAACAGATTTAGTGCCAGGACAGCCAAAGATACACAGAGAAACCTAGTCTCAAATACAAAAAATTAAAAAAAGAAAAAAGATAAAGTTTAAAATAAAGCCATGTAAAGATGGAAAATACACAGAGAGTCTGGATACTGTATATTATTGTGTTGTGTTTGAATTGTTTGATGGCTGATGAAGGAGTAACAGCTGCTAAAATATATTTCATTATAAATGCTGCTGGATTTATCCAAGATAGGTATTTTGAAAATGGCTTGACTTCAAAATTTAAATCAAAAGATATGTTACTTTGTAGAAGAGGTTTTGCTTTTGTTTCTACAGGAAATGAGAGACTGTGGACTCATTCTGGGTTAAGAAAAATTAGGTTTGATCAGGGAAGACCCCCTGAGAAATTTTACATAAAATCAGATGGCCCAGATGTCTGAGTTCTACATCCAGAACAGTTTCAAGACTGCTGGCTGAGTTGATCAAGCCACAGAATACTCCAGTCAGGACTTGATTATAATTTTAAATTTTCTTTAGGCCCCCACTAGATTATCAGTGGCTCCAATCAGCTGAATTATCCTGGACAACTATGCCCACATTTCCAAAAAAACAATAGATTATGGATATTTTTCTTTGTTTAGAGTGTTGGTCACAAGATGTTATGGATAATGGTTGGGACAAAAAGCTAAACATAGGGTATTAGATTCTGAGTTCTTGTTTTGAAAAATAAAGCAAGGGGGAAAGTGCTGTGGGACAATGGTCTTGTACTTTGTAAAGATTTGTCACTTGTATTTTAATAAATGCTGATTGGCCAGTAGCCAGTCTGGAAGTATAGGCAGGGTGATCAGGCAGGAAATATAGATGGGGCAACTAGAACAGTAGAATTCTGGAAAGAGGAAAGCTCAGTCTGCAGTCATCAAGCAGACACAGAGGAAGCAATATGAGAACACCTCATTGATGAAGGTACCAAGCTACATGACTATCACAGACAAGATTTATGGGGTAATATAAGTTATAAGAGTTAATAAGAAGTCTAGGCTAATAGGCCAACCAGTTTATAATTAATGTAAACCTCTGTGTGTTTCTTTGGGACTAACTTGCTATAGGACTGGGCACGAAAAAAAATCTCTGTCAACAGTTTTTGTGTGATTATTTGGCTCTGAGCAGTTGGGAAATAAATAAGTTTATGTCTACATTAAAATTGTAGCCCAGTATACTTTTGCTATTTATGTTATAATAGCATGTCATTATAAATATTATATGTCATATTAATATATTCACATTATTATCATCCTAATGAGTTTATATGAGGTTCATTGTGTACTAAAATTTATCAGTGTCTAAAGACTTATGAAATTGAGTATGTATTAGTTAGAACAGAGATTTCAAGAGAGAAAGAGAAACTGAAGGATTAAATTTGTTATTAGTCCAAAGCAGGATACTCTTCATCATGGAAAGTTTAGTTAATTCATAAGACCCAAGGTAAATTAGCATGTGGACCAAGGTTTTTCCTTCTTTGCCCAAAAATTTACTATTTATATCAGGATGGTCTTCCTGATCCATAAATTACCAGTTTAATATTTTTATATGATGACTGTTGACCTCTGAACTTGTCTTCCTTCTAGCACATACCATGATAATAGGCTGAGAATTTTCTAGTCATAAAATATAAATATTCTCTATTTTCTTTCATATTTTTCTAAAATCGGTTAAAAGAAAATTGGATACATTTCTACCATTTTTAAAAGAAAGTTCAGCTAAATATACAATTTTAATTTTTAAACATTTGTTAATTCTTTGAGGATTTCATACGATGTACTTCAACCCTCCTTTTGGCACTGCTACCACTCTCCAATCCAATTTTGAGACATTTTTGCTGTGTGAACTCCTTTGGCTCCTTCAGCCAATAGCCTTTAAGATATCAACCCACTTGGGTGTTGTCTCTTAGACTGTGAATGCAACTGTAAAGCCTGTGCTTTCTCTCTTGCTCTCAGCTCTTCCTTCCAGCTGCTAGACTCTGTTCCCATTCATGTAGAGGACTGTTATCTAGGACAGTGATCTGTAAGTTTACCCTAAATAAATAACCTTTTATTATTCATAATTCTGAACTGGTATGGAATTATTTTGTGACTTCCACCTTTGTCTGGCATCCAACTGTTTCGTTTCAGAATCCCCGGCTCTGACTGCATGTTCTTCCTCTGCCAGGCTTGGAGCACAACTGGCTCAGCATGAGTCCTCCCACAGCCAACCTTGACCCCAGCCTATGCATGGAGCCAGCAGTTTATTTGGATATAGAATTCTTGCACAGCATCTTTTCTTGCTACGGATTGGCCACAGTCATTTATATATTTGTGTTACACACCTTGGAGCAGCTTCAAGTCCCCACATTCTTCCCCTAGTGCCCTGCCACCATGCACCACAGAAACTCAGATGGGATACAGACTTTCCCAGGTGTCTCTTTTATCTTGTTATTCTTGTTCTCATGAGGCTGCTGAACAATCAGGGTCCACTGCAGTACACACTGCCTGTGATTTCTATTAAATAACTTTTTTAATCTGAGCATATCTTTTAGCCTTTCACTCTAAAATCAGATTCAGACCAGTCACACTACTCCAAGTGTGCCACTTGGCCTCACTGGGTTTGTTTTGTAAGTTGCCCATGACAACTACAGGAAGGTAATGGTTATTGCACCTAATATTTATAAATTGAAATATAAATTATAAATTTATAATTTAAAAGGACAATATTCTAGACAACCTAACCATCTAGGGTTTCAATAGCATCTTTATTTACACTATGTAAGAAGTTTTATAAGACTTATATGATTTCCCTCCTACTTCACTATTTTTGATTCTGGGGTTTACTCTTCTTCTCAATATTTTTTCTTAAAAATGTGGTTTTATAATAGGGCTAAGAATGAGGCACTTTTAGAAATGGTACAGTATTTGCAGACTGATACCAAAATTCTAA
This sequence comes from Dicrostonyx torquatus, assembly GCA_028555095.1. Classification (NCBI taxonomy): domain Eukaryota; kingdom Metazoa; phylum Chordata; class Mammalia; order Rodentia; family Cricetidae; genus Dicrostonyx; species Dicrostonyx torquatus. The sequence continues at coordinate 3,953,104 of JAQHUG010000100.1, forward strand.
AAGAAGTGGTCGAATCTCTGAAGAAGGATATGATCTATTTAACTAACAAAACTCAGTCAACTGAGGCACTTTTAGAAATGGTACAGACTGATAGTGATTTATTAAAAGGAAAATTCAGCACTCTGGAGAAGGATAAAGACAATTTGTCACAATAAACCCAGTCAATGACAGTGGGGGCTGAAAGATTATTTGAGAGAATTTGTATTGTTGAATGTATTCATCAGACTCTGTCAAAGGTGTATGACAGACTGACTGTGATAGAATGTTTCCTTAGGAAGGGAATATACATGATATAAAGATTATGTCCAAGGATGAGACATTATCTCTACTGGACAGACTTTATACCTTGGAATCCTCAATGAGGGCATTAGAACTAAACATTGGACAGGAGATCCAGACTTTACAAAAGGCAGTGGTAAAGAGATTTGAAAAGATTGAGGAACATATCGAAGTTGATAACCAGGGGCAAAAGATACAAAGACAAAATTTAGCCTCATCAGTACATAAAAACCTCTGGGATAGTTTCCACAGAGTTCTGCCTGCCTTTCCAGTGATAACATCAGAAAGAACATCTGGCTCCAAGTACCCTAAGGTTGTCAAAGAATATTTAAAGGAGCCAGTGTATATGATTGATCTAAAGGAAATTAAACAAACAGTTGTAGCTTGCAGACTACATTCATTCTTTGTTACAGACATGGTCAAAAATGTGGGCTTACAGTAACAAACCAATGCCACAAGACTGGACTCAATCTCAGCAATCCTAAAAAGTGGACTGCAGTTGCTTTGAAGGTATTATTTTAAGGAAGAAGCTAAAATTTTAGAGCAAATGTAAAAAGCAAAAGGACTTGAGATTTTCCTAGATCAAATTCTAGGCAAGGGACTTTACTCTGATCCTAAGGATCAAGCTCTTTATAATGACCACACCTTGTCCCTATGCAGCACAACAGCTTTAAAGGCTTGGACAGGATTTAGGAACTGGAAAGAGAGTTGAATCATATCTTAGGGTTAGCCCCAACAGAATTAAGAGCTGAAGTGGAAAAGAAATTGACAATTGTTGAGGAGGCACATGTGGATAGTGTGAATCCAAATCTTAATTGTATTTCAGTCATATTGCCTTCCAAAATTTCTCTTACAGGAAATTTAATGCAGAGAGATGATTATCTTTGAATGGATTTTTTTTACCACATAAGCCAAATAAAAAAATAACAACTTACGTGGAAAAGGTCTCTGAATTAATTATAAAGAGTAAATTGAGACTTTGTCAATTAAGAGGTATAGATCTGGCAAAGATTATGGTGCCATTTACTGCTGATGAAATTAAAAAAAAGTTATAGGGAGAAAATAAACCCTGAAGAAGAGCTTGCACTAATTTTTTGGGAGAGACTAATAGCAATTATCACAAAAGGGATAGACTTAACCTTATAAAGAGAACTTCTTAAATTCTTCCCTGAGTTGTATGTGATGCTTCAATAACTGAAACCTGTACATTTTATACTGATGCAAATTAATCAGGGAAGGCAGGTTACAAATCAGAAGAATTAAGTAAGGTGGAACAAAGCGTTTATAATTATGTCCAGAAGTCAGAATTATATTCTATCCTCATGGTGCTAAGGGATTTAAAGAACCTTTTAATATAGTCACTGATTCACAATATGAAGAACGAGTTGTCTTTCATATTGAAACTGATGAATTTATACCAAATGATACAGAATTGACTTCATTATTTATCCAGGTGCAAGACTGAATCAGAAAAAAGGCTTTATGCTATACACATAACATACATCCAAACCCTTATGGTTCTGTGAGGTCCTCTAGTACAAGGTAATGCAGAAATTGATCAATTATTGATTGAAATCATTTTTCAGGCCTCATGATTTCATTTAAAAATTCTGTCAATAGCAAAGTTTTAAAAGAAAGAATTTTTTATTACATGACAACAAGCTAAGGTGATTTTAAAGAGGTGTTCTACTTGCTCTTTCTATAACCAAACACTGTTGCCTGTAGGGAGTAATGCAAAGGGTATTTAAAGGAAGAAATCTGGCAGATAGATGTGTTCCACTTTGTAGAATTTAGTAAATTAAAATATGTACACCACACTATAGACATGTATTCAGGTTTTCAATAGGCAACCACCTTGAGCTCAGAAATGGTTGATTCAGTAATCCTGCATATATTAGAAGTTATGGCCATCATGGGCATTCCTACACAAGTAAAGACATACAATGATCCAGCATATGTATCTAAGAAAATAAAATATTTTTTGCTTATTATAATATAAAGCACATTACAGTTATATCAAATAATCCTACAGGTCAGGCCATTATAGAAAGGTCAAATTTTACTATAGAGGATATACTGAACAAACAGAAAGCGATGGAAAATACCCCCAGAAATAGATTGCATAATGCTTTATTAACCTTAAATTTTCTCAACACTAAGGAGAAAGGAACAACAGCAGCCTAAAGGCATTGGATAATGGAAAAAAATTCTGAATTGTATCAACCAGTGTATTTCAAGGATGGGTTGACTTCACAATGGAAAAAAGGAGATGTGCTACATTTGGGAAGGGGTTTCCCTTTTGTTTCCATGGGAAAAGAAAAACTATGGATACCATCAAAATTAATGAATATTCTGTTTGAAAAGGAGAAACCTCTTGAAAAAGAGAAATGACAGCTCATCCACAATGGTTACAATCATACAGATAGTAAGGAAAGCATATAGGGTTGGGGCAGGGTTCTGCTCTTATCTTTACTGGAAAATACACATCTTCAAAAATTCAAGAGAGCCTGGATGTTTGAATGCTGACAGAAGTTAAAATAATTATCCACTCTGTACTTATTAAGCTCTGTACTTCTATTACTTATTAAGCTCTGTACTTCTCTAAATCCAAGATTGATGTTAAAAAGTACATTCAGAGTTTCTGTCTAATATAGGGAGCCATCTGGTAAGGAACAACAAAAGGAAGACTTTAGGAAAAATTTTACTTTCTCCATGTCTATTTTGTGTATATTGTATTCTTTATTGAATGTATGTCTCTATGAATAATATTTAAGCTTTTCATGATGAATAATAACTTCTATAGATCCTTTTTTAGGATCTATAAAATTTCTGGGAAGAAGATGGGTCCCCACAACAACATCACCTTATTGAGATGACATTATGATACTGTTAGTACTACTATAAGACCAGTTTTTTGGGTGCCAGCTGCTGAAATTTTACACCTTCTCATGATGTTCTGGCCAGCTATCCAAATAAGAACTTTGAATGAACAAATACCTTATCGAGTGCTCAGAAATTGTTTGCAACTATACTAGACAGTAATTTTGAAACTTAACCAACACTTTACTTTTGCAGGATCCCATTAAGAGAACACCAGCAGGAAGCACTTCTAGAGGATGATGGCCTCTACCTCAAAAATGTTTGTCCTCAGTGTTGAGAACACCATTTAGGGGTTGTTGATTATTACCTATATTAGACAGAGAGTTAGAGTGAATACTATGTTTGTCTTTTTTAAAAAAAGGGTAAGAATAGTGAGGAATACAGTGAATACTTGTGAGCTATTATTTGTGGATAATTTACATTGGTATAGTTTTGTATATTGATACAAGTTCAAATTATATTTGCTATTTCTGTTCACAATATTTGTACACCTATGCCAAGTTATTCTGTCAGATTTTAATCATGCATGTTTCTACCTCTGTTTAGGACATTTTGATACAACTTTTAGGATATAATTTCATATTATATTATATATTAATCCTACCTCTGATCAAGATACTTACACATTGCTTACATTTTTAGGTCAATGTCCTCATTTGTTGCACATTTGTTTACAGATTATTTAATATTCTGACATGAAGTTTTAGTCTTTAAGTTATACAGGTATTAAATATTATATGCCAATAGTTGCTCATGTTTGTTGTACATACAGTCAGATCAATTAGGTTCTTAAGATACATAGCGATTGTATTCTGTCTAGATAGGTAACCTTCAACCACATCAAAGATCTGCAGAATATGGCATTTAAAGAAATTAGTGTTCTGTTGACATGAGACATGATTGCTCCTGATAGCACCAATCTACTGCTAAGAGAATGTTGAGTACCAAACACACTCCATTCAGAGTTTGGTTTTTTTTCTTGGCATAATTGGACTTTGGGCAAAGAACTGCCTATACCTCACTCACTGACAAAGGACATGGTATCTGGAAATGGATAAGCAGGACACAAGGAAAAAGACTTTTAAATCTTGCCAAGACAGGGTAAGATGGTTCTTAAAAGTTTCCTGCATCTACAAATGGTCTGTCAGTTTTATTAGGCCTTAGTCAAAGTTGATTGCTTCATCATTGCAAATGAGACTTTGGGTAATTGCTCAGGTAGCCAATTGTCTCCCTCATATACTGCTCACTTTGGAAGCTGTTTGATTGCAGTTCCTGCCTACTCAAGTAATATTATCTCCCTTCTCAGGCCTTTGATGGGTTTGAGGATTAGATAGTCATAGTTACTACCCTCTTATGATCTAGCCAAGCCATTTTTAATACAAGACTTAGACTCTTTAGGATAGAATGTTTATTGCAGTTCTAATCTTATACTTGATATTTGTTTCTATTGTATATAATTTTGTATTGGGTTTGAAACTCTCTTATTTAAACAAAAGGGGAGTTGCTGGGGGAACTTCTGCTTCTTCAGCCAATATTCTTTAAGATACCAACTAATATGCGCATGGTCTCTTATACTGTAAATGCAGCTGTAAAGCATGTGCTCTCTCTCTTGCTGCCAGGTCTTGCTTCCAGCTATTAGACTCTATTCTTGTTCATGAAGAAGATTGTGATCTAGAAGAGTGATCTCTAAATTTCCCCTAAATAAATAAACTTATATTATTCATAATTCTGAACTGTTGTGGAATTATTTTGTGACTTCTGCCTTCGTTTTTCCTCCTTGTCTTCTCCTCACTTTACTCCATTGAGTCCAATTTGTGTTGCCAAGCTATTTTTGGGCTTGGGACCTGTCCCATACCATTGCTCACATTATTAAAGACAACTCACAATCTTCTTCCCAGAACTTAACAAATGTCAATAGCTCCTTGACTGTTTGTAGGACTTTATGCTTATCTTTTTTTCATTATGCTGGGTTATTGTCTGGATGGAATTTTTACATATCTTGTGCATGCCCTAAAACTTGATGCCAGTTCATGTGTGTATCTGCCCTGTTTTGCCTGAAAAACACTGTTTGTTGAAGATATTGGCAATTCCTGGCTCTAAAACTTCTTTATAATCCCTCTTCTGCAAATATCCCTGAATCTTAAGGCAAATAATAGTGTGATCTGAATGTCTGAATAAGAGCTGAACACTTCCCATCTTTTGTTCTCTGCACATTTACCAGATATGGTTCTTTGTTTTAATTGGTACACTGCAAGAATAAGCTTCTCTGATGAGGGCTGAGAGACATTCTGATCTATAAGTATAGTAATAAGCCACTAGGGTCATTTTATAGCTAGATTCATTGATCAGAATCAGGAAATTATCCTAATTTTAAATTTTTAGAATATTTAATTTATAAAAAACAGTACATAGTAATTCAACCAAGGTTTCTGTTACCTTTTAACAGTGACTACTTTTTTCCAGTATTGAATAATGTATTCTCAATTTTGGTACTAGTTCAGTAGAAGTGTCTTTAATGCTCATATTTCAGGCATTTCTCTATTTATTATAAATATGCATATAAAATTAATACAAATTATGTATATGTGTGTGTTCTATAATGATAAATTATTCTTTTCTTTACAAATAACCTCCTTTTTCCTCTCACAAATTCAACTTAGATGTCCCTATGTCACCAAGTCTTACCAAAAAAACATAAGCTCTCTTCCAAATTCTGCCAGCCTCTATTTATTAAGAAGTTTCAGTACCATCTCTGTAATATTAAATTTCTTTTCATTGTATCCTACTACATAGTGACAAAATTTGTTAGTTGTTATTCTCTTTTCATTTTGGATACACACAGACACACACACACATATACAAGCAGATAAAACATACATATATATATGCAAACACATACTCGTACACACAAATATACATATATATTTACAAGTTGTTTGACATCTGAATTGGTTTTATACATAAAGTTATGAGAATATATCTATCAAATTTTCAGTAGTATGTATTTAAAACTTTTGATAAACCCTTAAAATTAGAGTCACTGGGTTTTAGTCTATAGTTGCTGGTATTATGTGTTAATTTAACAGATTATCCATCTAGTTAACAAAACATTATTATTGAGTATGTCTGTAAAAGTGTTTCATGTGAAGATTAGCATTTGAATCAGAACACTGAACAAAGATTTTCCTAATCGTTGTGGACAAAAGTCAACAAAACTATCAAGAGTACAAGTAACAGAATTGTTAAGAAGCAGTTGTTCTTTGTGTGTATTTTGAGCAGCGTATTCATTTTTTCCCCTTTAGACATCGAAGATGTAGGCTATAAGGACTTTTAGTTCCTAGGCTTCCTTTAACAATCCTTTTAACGGCTCTCAGGGCTTCTGGCTCCCAGTTACATCATCAGATTCCAAGGTGAAGAAGCTTGCAGATACTTTATCACATCATCAGATTCCATGCTTCTCAGGCTGTTGGTTTTAAACTGATATATACAACCAGATTTTCTCTTTCTCTAGCTTATAAAAGGTGGGACATTTTAATCATAATGTCTCTCTCTCTTTCTACATACAAACACAAACACGTATGTATACTTTTTCATAGCATAATTTAGTATATGCTCAAATGCTTCTAGTTTTCAAATATGTTTCTCAATATCAACATTCTGTATGACATTAGTATCTCAAAAAACAATAAATCTTTGATACATAATTATCACTTATAGTTTACATTAGTGTTCAGTTTTAATATTGTGCATTCTATGTATTTGGAAAAAGGATAATAATATACAGTATTACTATGTAAAGTAGTATGAATATCTTTTTTTAATTTTTATTGTTAAAAGAAAAATTTACATTTACTCCCCTTGTTCCCGGCCCTCCCACTCTCCCACTACCCCACTGCCCTCCCCCTGCTTCCTTAAGATGGTGCAGGATAACCTGTCCTATGGGAAGCCCAAGGCCCTCCCCCCTCCATCTCAGTCAATTAGCTTAATTCTTATGCAATCAATAAATT
>JAQHUG010000100.1:3966822-3998595 GCA_028555095.1 Dicrostonyx torquatus
CAGGCCAATTTCCAGGGGAAACCTGGGCCTTCCTCAAAGGGGAGCCTTGCCCAGGGACACTCTGGTGTGTGGGGTGCAGAAAAGCCGGGGCCAATGTCCCATCCCTGCCGCAGGCCAATTCCCCGTATTATGAATATCTTAAAGCTTCCTCCACTTTTGCCTTTTCCAAAATGTCTTATAGTGCAATAATACTTATAGAGCCCTTTCAGATTGACTTCTTAGTAATATTTTGAAAGTTTCCTTTGGGTTTTTCAGAGATAGGTACATCATTTCAATACTGAATAATACCCAGCCGTCTACATGTAATATAGTTTTTTGAATCATTCACATGCTGAATAGTATTTTGTTTATGCCTTTTAATAATTGTAAAGAAGCTGTTGTAAACATTTGTGAAAAGGTGTATATACAGATACAAGTTTTTAACTCCTTTTTGTTAATATATTTTAAGACTATGTTTATTTTTGTTCAGAGATGGTAAAATGCCTTCCAAAGCAGCTGTAATGCTGTTAAATTTTCATCACTTATGGACAGGGATGTAAGTCATGACAATTCATATATCACTTTGTGTTGTAAGTGTTCTAGACCTTGCGCATTCTAATAAGTGTACAATAATGGTTTGTTTAACTTATATTTTCTTGGCTATATAATGTGGCAATGCAATATGCTGAAAATATCTCTTTAAATTCTAAAATTTTTGCTTGGCCTCAGAGCAGAGGTTAATAATAAACTTTAAATTCAGTAAAGACTTAAGACTGCTAGCTTACATTGCACTCAAACTGTTTATTTACACTTCACTTAAAGGAACAATATAACAACATACCTTACTTGCCTTGAATTTCCTATGTAATCAACATTGGCAATCTAAGCTATTGCATAGCTGCAATCTTTCATCACTACTCTTCTTGTGCCTCTGACCCAGACAATGCATGTTTATGACTTGCTGAAAGCAACATACAGAGAAGTTGAAAACAGCTTCCTAAAATTTATCATAACAGTTGAAAGCAACCATTTATGGATATTTCTTGGTTATCAATGGTAATTATTTTCTGCATCTATTGGAATCAGTTGAAACTAGCGACTTAATTCCTTGTAAAACTCTGATAAAGATATCAATAAAGGAACCCACTCATTCCCCATGTTTTCTATGACGCTTAATAAATACAAAGAGAAATTCTTTGTAAAGAACAGACAGAATTCAAACACTACAAACATAGAGACACACAGAGAGAAACAGAAACCCATATAGACATGCACACACACAGTGAAAAACAGATTCACAAGACAGCCTTCAGGCAGGCATAGATTCAGGCTTTTACAAGAGACAAGCAAATGAATTAAGACACAGGGATCATAAAGTAGAAAATTCAAACATAGACTTATTCTTGGTTAAATGACTCCAAGGGAAAAGGATTTTATTTTTTCCTTAATGTAATATCCATGTATTATTGGTGATTCAGAGTTAATCACTATTGTGATCTAACCTGTTAACTGGTTACCCTGATTTCTTAAGAGACAAGCCCTGCCTACTTCCCCTTCTGCAGGGGTAACAGGATCTTTGGCTTCCTTCAGCCTGTGCTCTTTTTCTCCCCATTCCTCTTCAGAAGAGGTGGCTGCTGCCTCTCTCTTTCCCACCTCTCCCTTCCCCTTCTTCCTCCCCCTTTTCCTTCCCTTCCATAACCCAGAAAATAAACTCTATACCCAAAGTCTCTTTGCATTGCATATCTGTCTCTCACCTTCCATAGTCTCCCACCCACTTCTGCGGGGCTTGGGACACCTGCTGTGGTCTCTGGGTCACCTGCCACCTCTGGCTCACCTGCCTCCATGGTCTTCCACCCACCACTGCCCTGCTTGGGACATCCACCATTTTTAAATAACGTTACCAGACTAGGCCAGACTATCTCCATGTTCCTTCCTGTCCTGTCTGAGGACACACTGGGACCTTGAACTCAGACTGCTTGGACCATTTTCCATCGCTACAAATGATAAGGTTCCCTTCTCCAAGTCAACTTTCACTCACATTCACCCCTGGTGAATGCTTCCTATAGCTACAAACATGACCAGACCACCTGGGGTGGTCCTCCCACCATTCTAGCGGTTTGGCACCCCTACCACTGTTCTCCCTTAGCAGTGTTCATTTTGGGGCCTAGTGTCCCTCAGATTTTGTTGTTGTTGTTGTTTTGTTTTATTTTTCCTTTTGGAACAGTCGTAAATGTTCCCTACTGTGAGAGATTGCCTCTGCAGCCTCTAACCCCTTGCTGCTGAGTCACCTAGACTGTAGCCAGCCAGGCTCAATTACCAACCCTATCTGCAAAGGGAAGAAGTTCCTCTGCCAGACCTTGAGGTTTATGCTGTTTTTGCAGCTTTCATGTTTTCGGCTATTGGAAATAAACCCTCAAAAACTATCAGTCACCAGCCTGTAAATGCTCTGCTGGTTTACCTCCAGCTCCACTCTTCCTTTCACTGGGTAGCCCTTTACCCACCTGCCTGGAAACGCTCTTTTTATCACTGCAATTCCTTCTATTTTATCTCTGCCACTGCTACTGCTGGTCCCGCAGAAACCGACAAGATTAGACATATCCACAGGGCAGCTGTTTCCAGTTCCAGCCTTATCTCCCCTCAGTGACTGATGGCACAGTGTTTTGGCGACATAGCAGCTCATGGTGCTAAGTAATTTTCTTCTCTACTTCATATATAAAAGAATGTGTGAATTGTGTGGCCACATGGATGTAATTCTGTTTTAAATGTACGTTTTACACAGCCTCTATGTCTTTCTTGTTATTATATTTAAAACTCTCATGCCCCCCCCAAAAAATGGCTTCTCCATGCAATATGTGACCACTGCCATTTTGACTGAGGTCAGATGACCTCACCGCCATCTTAACTGAGGGCCATGTCAGGTGACCAAGTAGTGCCATCTTTACTGAGGTATTTCCTGCCGAGTCCCACTGTTTACTGACTCCTACTGACTCTATTGAATGTGTGTTTTGTGCAGTGACATGTCTTTGATAGGGCCCACAAAAAGCATCAGCTTCACCCAACCCCAGTTTAATGTTACGTGTGTGTTTGCATACATGTGATGTGAGTTAACTCTGTGTATATGTGTATAAAACTTAAATTCAACTGGGTGTAAATGCATGTATGTTTACTGTTAAATGGCATAATTATCTGTTCATTATATCTCACTCCAGACTAAGAAAACAATAAGTCTCATGTTTTAAATTGGTATATATTCTTAAATCTCTTACAAAAATGTGGTATAATTAATCAAACCCTGCTTTAGAATATATTAAGCTGTTCTCTACTATTGTCAGTTCTACCATTAAACTTCTTTTGGAAGCAGTTTTTTTTTTCTGTCTTTTACAAGTATAAATATCACCTGTTAAATTGAGAGCCATTACAGTCAAGCCTGGACTCAGCTCTCCAGGCAGAGTCTATACTGTAGTTATAACTCATCTATACCTGGTAAACAGCCCCTCAACTGCTCAGAGATCTGGGGTGATATGGCATTTAATGCTTAATTATTAAAAGACTTTCATAACAGAGACAGGTTGTTGTAATAAAGGGGGCAGCTGTGTCCTGCCGCCCAGAAGTGGGGCTGTTTCCCCAGCGCCTGGCTCCCAGCCACCAACTAGCTTACGCCCCAAATAACCACAAGACAATTATATTAATTTAAATTCTGCCTGGCCCATTATCACTAGCCTTTTCTTGGCTAACTCTCACATATTATTTCAACCCATTCTAAAAGTCTGTGTGTTACCACGAGGTGGTGACTTATCAGAAGATTCTAACCTGCATCCATCTGGGTCAGAGGATCATGGTGTCTCTCTCACTTTCTTCTCTCTCACAGCCTTCTGTTCTGTCTACTCTGCCCACCTAAGGGCTGTGTCTTATCTTATAGGACAGGCAGAGTCTTTATTTAACCAATGAAAGCACACAAAATAGAGAAGAACTCTCCTACACCAACAGGTTATTTCCTAGTGGTAGCACTCTACTTTCTCCAAAGAAGACAGAAGACAGATGGACATAGAAAAATGTGCATCTAAAATTTGATTCGTCAACTGCAAAGTGCTAACCACTGGACAAAACTACCTTTCATCTAAACTGAAGATCTCCAGATGATGGACAGCATCATTGGAAACAACAGCCTAACTGCTCAGATCAGAGTAGGCTTATCTTCCTACAGAATTCATAGCCCAGAGGATCTTCTGGAGCCTGGCAGGTACTGTGCTAAACAGCAAATGGCAAATATGACCCTTAATGACCAGGGAGGACACTGAGGAGTAGTTACTCTCTAGGTAGCCAGCCAAGTATATTCTCTGTCATGTTTTAACCAGTAACTCAAGTAAAATTTTATCATTTTCAGAGATCTCAGATGCAGTTTGACAGCTCTCTCATGCAATCTTTCATAGTCTTAAAGATACTTTTCATTATGCAAAAATATCTGTCACAGTCATTCTGGTATAAATATGCTGTTGTTTAAAAATTATGTTTTCATAAACCCCCAAAATTCTTGTGAGTTCCAGGGAGCAGGATTGAAGGACCCACCTTAAGTAGGTCAGATATACCCTTCTCAATTCCCTGATCCTAAACTGTTTTTTTTTTCTCTTCTTAAATTTAACTTTGTACTTTGTTCTGCAATACCTTGCCAGGTCTCAGAGACACACAGAGCAGTTCCATACCACAAACCCTGGAAAAGAGTAAAGAGACCAGCTACCCCAAGATGTGACCAGCACCTAGCTTTCTCAGCACCCCCAAAAGATGACACCCTCAAATAAGCAGGAAAATCCACTGGCCCAATTACTTTAACCTGTTGTATCTAACTTCCCATCTTTTTATTATAAGAAAGAAATGGGAATGTTATAATCTGTCCTGTCAACTGGTTACCCTGTTCCCTTAAGAGACAAACCCCACCCACTGAAACCATTTCCTCTATGGAAAATGGAGCTTCTGCTTCTTCCAGCCTGTGTTCTTTCTCTCCCTGTCCCCCGTCTGAAGAGATGACTGCTGCTTCTCTCTTTCTCTCTTCCACTCCGTCTCTCTCTCCCTCTCCCCCTTCCCTTCCATAGACCACTAAATAAACTCTGTACCCAAATTCTCTCTGCATGGCATATCTGTCTCTCTCTCGCTGTGGTCTTCCACCTGTCACTGCCCTGCTCGGGACACCTGCCATTTTTTAAGCAATAACAATTACTAGTACGTATAATCAGTGCAACTTATGGGGTGTAAAGTCGCATGTTTGTTTATTATCTGTGATCTGTATGTCTTATTTTATAAAATGTATATTTATAACTTTTCCATCCTTTAAAATAGAGTTATATTCTTATAGCTGAGTTTTTAGAGTACATTATATATTTTAGTCATCAGTTCTATAATTACAAACAATCTTTACAAGTATTTTATCCCAGTTTCTTAGTATTCTTTTTCATCCTTTTATTGTGTCTTCTGATAAACAGAAACTCTTGATTTTAATGTGATGTAAGTTTATAAATTCTTGATCTTATAGATTTATTATTTTGATGTAAATCATATCAATACCTAACCAATGGTCATCTACATATTCTTCTGTTACCTTCTAGTTTTTATATGTTTTTATATTTTATATTTAGGTGGTACATTTTGCAAAATAACACAATATAGATTCATCTTTTATACAAAATGTCCAGTTTTGTTAGTGTTATTATTTTTAAAACAATCTTTACTTGGAATATGTAGCTCAGTCTTAGTGTGTTTTCCTAGCAATGTATGATGCCTTATATTTTATATTATGGAGAAGGAAAAGGAGGAAGAAAATGAAGAAGATAATTTTCTACTTAAATAATTTTTCCTTGTCATATATCAATTCACTAAGCCAAAGTTTTAAGTTTAAACCACTTTTCATGAACTTTTATTTACATGAGCTCCTCTAAAGTAAATATTCAGGTATCTAGTTTATGACATACATGAGAATAACTATAAAACTTATTAAAGAAATTGAGGATAAAATTGGAGATAAAATGATATTCCATGTTCATGGACTATAAACATGTTATTTTGAAGATCTCAGTAGTTCCCAAGTCAGCATATAGATCTGATGCCATGATATTAAAAATTCAACAAGTCATTTTGCAAATATCAGCATGCATAAAACTTATATAGAGAAACCCAAGATATAGAAAAAGAAATATAATATTCAAGGGTGAAATCCAGTTAAGAGAATTGACTGCTGTTCCAGAGGTTCTGAGTTCTATTCCCAGCAATCTCATGATGGCTCACACCTATCTATAATGAGATCTTGTGTCCAGAACACTATATACATATTAACATAAATTTAAAAAAATTACTGCTGTGTTAAAAAACACACTACAAACTAACACTGATAAACATGACACATATGGAGAAGTAAAACTTTATACATGCTTACATAATGTACACAAATAGAAGAAAAACAATGTCAAGATGATTCTGTATTGAGAGATTAATAGGTAAATAGTCTAAGGGAGCAGAATAGATATTCCTAAACTATCCCTATATAATGTAATCAAATACTGTTAGAGGAAAACTTAAAAAAAACCAAACAAAATCATCTATAAATAGTGATATTTGGGCTTTTCCAAATCATATCCTCTTGATCTCCTTTTTATTGTCTTACTGTTCTAGCTAGAACTTTGAGAACTATATTTAATAGAAATTGAGTGTCCAGTCATTTCTTGTTTATGATTTTAATGGAATCACTTTGAGTTTCTCTCCATTTAATTTGATGTTGACTATTGGTTTTATGTATATTGCTATTATTCTATTTAGGGATGTTCTTTGTATCCCTGAACTCTCTGAGATTTTTATCATGAAAGGGTGTTGGATTGTGTCAAGGGATTTTCAGTATCTCATAAGATGATGTGTTTCTTTTTTTTCATTCACCTTGTTTATATGGTGGATTACATTGACACATTGTTGTGTTTTAAACTCTTCCTGTATGTATGGGATGAAGAGTATTTGATTATGGTGGATCATCTTTTTGATGTGTTCTTAGATTCAGTTTGTCAGTATTTTATTGAGTATTTTTGCATCAATGATCATGAGGGAAATTGGTCTGTCATTATCTTTATTGAGTCTGTGTCGTTTGAGTATCAGGGTAACTATTGCCTTATAAAAATAATTTGGCAATGTTCCTTCTGTTTCTGTTTTGTGGGATAATTTGAGGAGTACTGGTATTAGCTCTTCTTTGAAATGCTGGTAGACTTCTGCATTTAACCATCTGGCCTTGTGATTTTCTTATCTGGGAGACTTTTAATAACTACTTCTATTTTCTTGGGGTTATATGTCTGTTTAAATTGTTTATCTGATGTTATACTAAGGTTAGGTTGGAATAGTAACTTGAGTAATTGGGTTGGGGACTGAATGGAGTGGGAGAGTGCTGAGAGGAATGACTATAAAGGAGTCTGGTAAAACCCTGTTGCAAGGGAAGCTTCCATGAATCTACAAAGGATGGCCCAAGCTAAGACTTCTGGCAGCAGGGATCATGGCCTGAACTAGTCATCTTCTGTGATCTGATCGGTAACTACCCATATTTTCCTTTGGAGAGCCTTCATCCAGTGACTGATGAAGGCATGTTCAGAGACCCTAGACAAAACATGTGGCCAAGCTGGAGGAGTCCTGCCGAGGAGAGGGAAGAGGGATTGTATGTGCCAGCAATGTTAGGGACATTAGAGGAAAACCAACAGAAATAGCTAGCTTGGCCCATGGGAACTCACAGAGTCTGAACCAAAACCATGGAGCTTGCACAAGAGTGACGTAGGCCCTATGAACATATGTGATAGTTGTGTAACTTGGTCTATTTGTGGAACTCCTGGAAATGAGAGCAGGGGCTGTCACTGCTGCTTTTAAGGGCACTTGAAAACTATTCCTCATGCTGGACTGTCTTGCCTAGCCATAATAGGGAGAGGTGTTTGGTCTTAAGGTATCTTCATATGCCATGCTTTGCTGATGCCCATGGGAGGCCTGCCCCATTCTGAGTGAATATGAAGAAGGGGTGCTGTAAGAGGGGATGGGACAGAAGTGGGGGAAGTATTGGGAGGAAGTGAGAGGAAAGGAGGGAGGGGAGGCCGCAATCAGGGTGTAAAATTAAAATAAAATTACAAAAACATTTTTTCAAATGAAAATTGTAATTTCACCTAGAAAGCCTCAAGACTATCAGTTATTTCACACAGCTACTATTATATTTTAATGGCAATAATTTCTGACTATTTATTTGAGGTAAAGCTACAAAAAACAAGAGAGTATTTGCATGCACATATTTCTTGGCTTTTATTTAAGCCTAATATATGAACATAAGGAAAAAATTTGAAAACTTAAAACACTATTTATGGCTACTACTATGAAAAGTGGTATTAATTATTTATGATTTTACTATAAATGGCAGCATTTGTTATAGTTTCAACTAAATCTCAAATTGAAATATCTTGGTCACTTAAAATTATTTGTGTTATTAAGTTCAGATAATATTTATTTTTGAAAAAATGCTTCTTAACTATGCTGCTTTTTATTTTTATTTTTGTCAACTTGACACAAATCTAGGCATATCTGAGAAGGGAGGATTTTTTTATTGAGAAAATTCTTCATAAGATTAGCTCCCAGATCCAGTGTTCCTTTGTTTTGAGAAGAGATATTTTTAAATGTTATACTTTTATTATCTAAAATAACTTTTAAATATAAATCTATTTGATCACAGTCTTCCCCTCGCCAAAGTCATTCCAGGTCTTCTTTGCCCCCTATCCACACAACTTTAAGTACTTTTATTAAAAATCAAACTAACCCAATAGAACAACAAAACCAAAGAAACAGAACAATGCAAACAAAAACAAAATCCTCCACCAAACTGTATCCAAATAAAAGTACACACAATAACCAGGTGGTAGTGATGCATGCCTTTAATCCCACCACTCTGGAGGCATAGGCTAGCAGATCTCTGTGAGTTTGAGGACAGCCTGATTTACAGAGTGAGTCTCAGGACAAGTTTCAAAGTTACACAGAGACACCCTGTCTTGAATTCTCCTCGAAAAAAAATGTGCACACACAAAAATACCTGTGGAATCCATGATTTGTTCATCAGGTTATCCATAATATGAGGCATATCCTGGAGTGTTTGATATACTTGGGGTCACTCTAAAATAATTTGAGTTTTCATCTCCTAGCGGGTATAGTTCAGTTGCTACCCTTTATTTAGTAGTGAGGTTTTCATTCATTCATTTATTTTTTAAAAGGTATAATAGAATAAAATGTAATAAAACAAAACAAAACTATCAAGCTGGGCAGTGGTGGTGTGTCGGGGACCGTTGCCCCAACATAGAAACTGGTGTTTTTCCCCAAATGTGTTCCCGGAGGCGCGAGGAAGAAACAGGCTTTCACACCATCACCGTTCAAAGGCCGCTTAGGACTTCTCTCTCCTTTACAGCGTGACCTTGCGTTTATTGTCTCTCCCTCAAGCCATATGCTCTGAATGCTCTCTACAAAATGCTCCTCCACTCTCAGGAATTCTCAATTCACATTCTTTTTCTGGGGACTTCATTCATCTCCACATACACCTGCATTCCTTTACCAGCCTTGGAGTCAGCCACTTCTCATCGAGCAATCTACAAGTGAAAAGGAAGGCTGGAGCCAAACCTTTATATATTGTCTTGCTAAATTGTTAGCTTTCAGCTACCAAGTTGCATGGCATCCTCAGGCTGGTGGATATCAGAGCCCACAGTGGTGCATGCCTTTAATCCCAGCACTCGGGAGGCAGAGGCAAGCGAATCTCTGTGCCTTCTCTTGGAGTCTTTTTCTACTGTTCATTTCTCTCATCCAAACCTGAAGTGATAGTTTTGTTTTGTTTGTTTGTTTATTTGTTTTTATTTTTTCGAGACAGGGTTTCTCTGTAGCTTTGGAGCATGTCCTGGAACTAGCTCATGTAGACCAGATGGGCCTCGAACTCACAAAGCTGCAGAGAATCCCTGTCTCGAAAACAAAAAATAAGATTGTGGAGGTCCCTGACAGGATGAGAAGGAGAAAGCAAGCTGATCACCTGAGTATTGATGCAGTGAGATCAACTCTCCTGTGGTTCCTTCTGCTGTGCCTTGCCTGCCACAAATGACTATTAGTCCAAATAAATGCTTCCTCAAATTGCAAAAATAAATAAATAAAATAAAATAAAGGTTATAAAAGACAGAGTGGGAGGAGAACACCAAGAAAACTACACCTTCTAAATGAACATGAGCAAAGCTCAGATGAACTTACTGGGACTGAAGAAGGGAGTCTTAATGAAGAGCCTTTCTAGACTAGATTTGCCTGTGTACATGTTATGAGAGATGAAGTATGTTAATTGGTGTAGGAGAATATGTGGACAGTGAAGGACACTATTCCCTGTTGTTTCCCCACTCATTCTGCATTAGAATGGGGAATGTCTGCTAAGGAGAAACTGATTCTGGTATGACAAATTACTTATAGGTCCTGCTGCCCTGATTGCCCCTAAATGTTGTACTATATGTAGAATTGTGAAGCAAATAAACACTGTCTTCCACAAATAGTTTTCTGCAAATATATTTTACCACAGTAACAGGAGAAGGAACTGAGGCTTAAATTTGGAAGCAGAAATGGATTTGTTACTCTGGTTAATCAGACCATGTGGATTTTAGGCATTTGGAACTACCTTGTCTGGGATATGAAGAGTAGTTTGTAACTTTGAGCTAGGAAAAGTCTTTGATTTGGAAGCAAAGCTTAATAGTTACTCTAGTGGGAACCTGAAAGACAGTGGTGCAGAGAGAAATGCAGTTTGTGGGGTCTGGCTTTTGTGGTATAACGAGAAAAACATTCTATTAATAATTCAGCTAATTGTCATTTATATTACCTTTTAGGTTATAATCTGGTTTCATTCTGCCATCCTACTGAGAACTAGAGTGAGGTTGAAATAGAAGATATGAGACTAAATTGTTTGATGAAGGGAAGATATATAAGCAAATATAAAATTTCTGATAATGAGAGTAAAAAGAATAAAAGCTGCATGTGTTAAAAGGGATAAGGATGTTTAAAGAGAAACTTTATACCAAGCCTTGGGGAAAAAATGAAAGGTAATCTGTAGGTAAAACCTTACCTCTTGGAGGATCTATCTCCTGAATGACAATTTTGCTTAAAGAAAACCTGATCTGAAGAAGTTTCATGTTCCTTAAAAGAAGTGGTCTAAGAAATTGTGTGTGTACTAGGGTCATTACACAGTAGCTCATGCAGTAGTAATCCAGGTTTTCTATGTCCCATTCTTAGGTTTCAGCAGACCTTAGCAACATCATCCAAATGTTACTCACTTTAAAGATACAAAATACAAGATTGGGGTATCATGGAACATTGCTAAGAAATTGATTGGCATGGTAAGAGACCTTACAAAGTCCTAGAAGCCATAACTGCTAAGCCTAAGCTTCAGTGGGGACTCCAGCAAACTGGAGATGCCAGAATTATTAGAAATCTAATAAAGAGCGTTTCAAGGGTGAGTAGATATGAGCTAAGAAAGAGTAGTTGTGTGCTATAATGTGATTGGCTGAAGGAGTGAAGCTACCCAACTCTCCTGGGGCCCAGTTTATTACAGTATAATCTCAAGATGCTAAATATTGAGCTTTGAGATGTAAAGTTTATCCAACTGTATTTTACGTTTGACTTTGAGTTAGATGACCCCCAATGTGTCTCAAGTCTTCAATTTATTCTGTACCATCATACTTGATTTTTAATAATGTTGCAACTGTATTGTAAAGACAGTGAGAATTTTAAAAATGAACTTAATTTTTCTTTCTGATGTAAATGTGAGACATTGGAGACAAAGGATGGAAGATTATGGCTCATAGAGATATGTTTAAGTGTCAAGTTGACAATGGGTGAAATTGCTGTGATTATTCCTCTCAACGTAACAAGACCTAGAATTATATGGAAGCAGATCCTCCAAGAATGCTTATTGTGATTGTGTTGATTATGTTAACTGATGAGAAAGGACCCATTTCAATTGTAGCAGGATCTGGCCTGGACTGTATTAAGAAGAAAATGAGCTAAATACTAGCATGAACACATTAATTATTGCTCTTAAATCTTAACTAGAAGTGTGATGTGACTACTTGCTTAAAGTTCTAATGACTTGATTATTTCTCCCTTTCATTCCTTTTGTTAGTGTACTTTATCATAATAATAAGAAAATAAATCAAGGCATTATTTATCTACCTAAACACATACATACACTGTACACACACACACACACACACACACACACACACACACACACACACACACATTCTTCCAGAAAATCAATTGAAATATCTGTAATTTCGTTATTCCTTACAGTATCAAAAATATGTCTGACTTTCTAAAACATGAAATTCTTATATAAAAATGAATGTATCAAATGGAACATATTAGGCTTAGAGAAGACAACACAGACAACTCAGAGATATTGGGAAATGAGAGTTCAATCATTTTCACCAGTTTGAATGAATGTTAAACAAAATTCAATACAAAATGGCCTAAAAACACAAGGAGCAACAAAAATCTCTTTGTGCTTAACACTCAATTTGCAGATAACAACTGAATACATCATTTTGTTCAATTAAATTAAAAAGATACAGAATTATTTCCAATGCTAAAGACTTCCCTCAAGTGTCACTTGTGATTATTGGTGGGTTAATTTTGGCTCATTTTCTTCAAATGACAACATTTTAATCAATGTCTTTTGTGTCAGAGGTGTAAAGCTTAAGGGATTAAAAGATACACAATAAAAGTTCTACTAATATTGTTTTCAGCTTTGTGTAATATAGTCAGTTACAAGGGAAAAGAGACATAATAAGTGTTATTATCACACTTTCTATTTCTTATATTTAAAACAGAAACATGAATAGAGAGGCAATGTCAATCTGCCCAATCTTATTTGGGATACTAATCTGAATATTCCACATACTAACAGCTTGGGAAATATCATATGGCCACACAAAACATTCACAAAATATTTTTGATTAGTAAGGTTCAATTATGTTAATATATCTTTACATGAACCAAAATACTTTCTCTGTCTAGCACATATTAAAACATGAATGATGATTTAAGTTTGTTATAGAATCAGTAGATGGTTAATCAAAATCCCAGAAAACATAAATAATACCCATTCTACAATATGGCCTTAAGGAAATCATAAATAGAAAACTTCCATTTCATCTGAATCTATGTGTAATGGAGATCTTTCCTATGGCTTGTAGCAATACCTCCTTAAGAGAAGAGGGAGGTTGATGCAGTTCATTGAAAACACAAAAAGTCTTCCAAGATTCAAAAAGTTAGTATATCATGCAAGACCCATGAAATCCCTTGCTAAACTTACGTGAGCCATAAAAATTTGCTGGGAGAGCAAGAATTTGAAAGTTGCAGCTGCCTAGAAAATAACAGGAAATTCTAGTCAGACAGCTTATGTGAACTATCACTCATAACAAGTAAACTTTTCTATAAGGTACTTTCCCAAATCACCCATGCTTGTGCAAATAACCTCTCTCCTGTGCTCCTGTAAGTAACCCCAATAAATCCACTAGATCACTAAGCAGGACATGGAAGAGGTTTTGATTCATTGATCATTTATCTGGTGAGGCTCCTTATAGTCAAAATAGTTTTCCCAGGTTAAATAACACAACATAAAAACAACTATCTCCAACAATAAAAATTTAAACATTAGATCTATGTATGGCATGGCAAGTAGATGGCATGGTAAGGGGTATCCCATGCTTCCCTATCTTTCCCATAGGTCATAAGGGAGGCCCTTGTGGGTATTGGTTTGTAATGATTTATATCTGTCATGGACAGCAGAAGAATCTGAATTTGTTACCAAACCCTAAAGACCCCATCTTTTTTCTTGCTAACCCAAAAACTAATGCAACATAGTATTAGTGATATTAAATGATATTCATGCATGCAGATATACTATTTTACAGAGTGCATGCATGTAGTAACTATTCCTAGGAGATGGACATTTTTAAAAGACAATCAGCCCAAACTCTGTTAATAGATCAGTTTTGAATAGAAATAGAGTAGAGTGCCTCCTGGACCTGTACAGATGTACTTGATTGTAAAAGAGTCTACAAATCCAATGGTATTCTAGTCAAAATTGTGTAGGCAATTTCCTGGCTGCCAAGACCTGCAATAATCACACAGAAACTGTATTGACTAAAACACTGCTTGAACTATTATTACCTTAGACATATCTCTGGCTAACTCTTACATCTTAAATTAACCCATAAAATACTACTACTATTTTATATTTTACCATGAGGCTAGTGGTTTACATGGCTACATGATTTCTCTTTGATCCCACCTATTCTCTCCTCCTCTATTTTCTTGGAATTCCTGCCTTGCCCTATTCTGCAATGCAATAGGCCCAAAAAAGATTGTTCATTAACCAATCGTACTCACAGTATTCAGAGGGGAATCCCACATCAAAATTGTAGTAGCATTTTCCACTACAATAAAGGTAGATAACTCCAGAATTCATATGGGGGGCAAAGAATACATATTTCACAAGGAATTCTAAATAAAATGAATAATGTTGGAAATATTTTAATAAGAAAATTAGTAATAACAGCATAATATTGGCACAAAGTAGAAATAAACAAAGGACTCCAAAATAAACTTAAAATTTTGCATTCACTTGTTTTTTTTCAACAAAGATATGGAAATATACATTGGAATAACAAACTATTCATCAAATACAGCTTGGAAAAATGAATTGTTGTATATAGAAAAATGAAAGTAAATCCATGTCTCTCATACACATACCAAGCCATTTCAAAATTTGTCCAAGGGGCATAAAGGAAAATGAGATTAAAATAACTGAAATTTATTACATAATTATATGAACTGTTCAAGCAGTGAAACATGAACATTAAAAAAATGAAACCCTATTTCTGAATACAATTCCAATATTCTAATAGCACATGACATAACAACAAGAATTGACAGATGGTATTACATAATATAAAAAAAAAGCTTCAGAAGAGGAAAGGAAATAATTGTTAGGGCAAAAGCACAATATATTGAATGAGGGAAGCTCTTTGTCAATTGTACATCTGATAGATAATTAGTATCTAAAATATATAAATAACCTAAAATTAAATACTTAATCTTCAAATCAAATATTAAAAAGAAAAGATTTAAAAAGAAGAAATATGAATTGGTTATAAATATATGCAAAAGATGTACAAATATAGAATAATAAATTAGTAAATGTATCGCTATGACGTGATGAAGAGTTAAGAGTTTAAGAGTAAATTATTTCAAAAACAATAGAGGAAAAGCATCAGAAATTACAAGTACAGAAATGGGACAGGTGAAAATGTGGGGAAGCAAAACAGTGACTCAGTAAAATGAAGTTATTCCCAAGAATGGTAACCCATCAGTTTCCCTTTTTGTTTCTACTATGGATGGAAATCTACAAGCACTATAAGCACTATATGAGCTACTTCATGTATATATATTTGTGTTCGTGGCAGCCACTAGTTTTGTTCTTCATATTATATTCTTAAAGAAATGGTTTAGTAAAGTCAAGAATGGAAAACTTTTAGGAAAGATACAGTGTTCAGCTAAAAGGATTCATACTTTTGAAAATGATAACCTTAATTTGACACAAAAAATTAAATCCTTGTCAATGTGTTGTTAAACCTTGCAAAAAGGTTACTGAGAGATTATCTGAAAGGATTCATGCTGTTGAAATTTACAATCAAAATCTGTTAAAAAGTTATTATAAGCTAGCAGATAGAACATCCTTCCCAGAAGGCAGTCTACATGCCATCCAAATAATATCTATGTATTAGAGAATATCATTAATGGAAAAATTAAAACCCTGGAATCACAAATATAGAATGAGACACAGAAAATAATTGAATTGATAAAATCATTAGAAATATTCACAGATCAAGGGATTCAGGTGGTTTAAAAGACAGTGATAAAATATTTGAATCCATTGAGGATTCTGTCAGAACTGGAAAACCAGGAGAGGAAGTACAGGCAAAGGATTTAATATTGCCAGTATTTCTCAGAATTAGAGATGCCTTCCCAAGAATTTTAGCTTCTTATCCTGATATTACCTCTGAAAAGCCAGGAAATACTCAACTCCAAAATGGATACAAAGAATGTAAATGGAAACCTATATGTGTGAATGATATAAAAGAAATGAATCAGGCAGTAGTATCTTTTGGCATGCATTCACTATTTTTTAAGGAGATGGTAAAGACATGGGCTTGTTTATTCCACATGAATGAATTCAGTTAATCTCAGCAGTGCTAGAAGATGGGCCACAGTTACAATAGAAGTCCTATTGGAGAAAGAAGTCTAAAGCCCTAGAACAACAAGGTAGAGTCAAATGCTCTGAGGCTTCCCAAAATCAAATTCTTGGCGAGGGCTGTTATGGTGATCCACAGAGTTAAAATATTTACAATGAACATATCTTGTCCTATGCTATACAGCAGTCTTTAATGCTTGGGACAGGATTCAAGAACTTTGAAGAAGAAATAAATCATATACTAAGTTAATATAAGGCCCAAAATAACAGTTTAATGACTTTTTATAAGATTAACTAAAGCTGTACAAATAGAGGTAACAGATCCAGAAGCTAGATGAGGACTTACTGAATCTCTTGCTTCTGAAAATACCAACTTAGAATGCAAAAATATACTTGGGCCTTTAAAAGTCAGATCAGCACCAATGGATGAATGGATCCTGCACATAGTCAATGTTGAGTCATTTGACTATAATACTGAGGTTTGGATAAGAGAAACAATTTCCAAAGGTATAAAGAGATATTAGAATGCCAAATGTTTTAACTGTGGTAGAATAGGACATCTGAGAAGGGATTATAGACAATAATAATATGAATACAATAACAATATAAAATAATATTTCATCTGGGAATGACAAAAATAGAAGGTCTCAATATTCTGGAATATATAGAAGTTCCAGCAAAGACCAACATTGGACCAATGAATGTAAATCAACCAGAGACAATCAAGGCAACCCATTACCATCAGGAAACTCCTTGGGCGGCCTTTCACAGGCCCCCAGGTTTAATGTGTTGCAGTCCTTTCCAGTCAATGTGTAAGACATGCCTTCCTAGGAAAATTTAAAAAAATCAGTGCCTGTTGTAAAATAAACCATACTGCTCTGGATGATAGAACAATCATGGAGTATGCATTGAAAATTCCAATAGGAATTGTATATCTTGGCAGACTTATATAAATAATCAAAGACCAAAGCTGAGAATATGAAAAAATAACATTATAATTGAAGGATTATTGGACATGGGTGCAGATGTGACTATTATTACTCCAGAATTTTGGTATCTGAATTAGCCTCTTCAGAGAGCAGATGCTCAATTCCCAGGAATTGCAACCTTATCTCAAGTAAACCAAAACATGATATGAGTTGAATGAATAGGGCCAGAAGGACAGAGAGGAAGGCTGAGGCAATATGTGGCTAATATAACAATGAATCTATGGGGTCATGATCTGTTACAGCAATGGAATACCCAGATTAATATTCATGTAGTCATAGAAATGGAAAATAAACCAACTGATGTTTCTGGGAAGGATATTGTAAGGTACTATAAAAAAACAGTCACTAACAATCCAGGCTGTACAAAAATACAAAACAGCTAGCAAACCTTCAGAGGTACCAGCAGACCTACCTTTAAAAAGGTTAACTAAGGAACCAATTTTGTTTAAACAATGGCCTTTAACCGAAGAGAAATTGCAGGCTTTAGAACATGTGGTACAGGAAAATCTAGATGATCAACATTTTGAAGAATCAACCAGCCCTTGGAATTCTCTTGTATTTGTTAAAGAGAAATCTGAAAGAATGGTGACAGATCTTAGAGCTATTAACAAGGCTATTCAACAAATGGGCCCTCTACAATGTAGAATTACTTTGCCTTACCTATTCCCTAAAGGATGAACTTTTATAGTTATTTATTTAAAAGACTATTTCTTCACTAAATTTTACAGGAAAAAAGACAAAAAATGCCTTCACAAGGTCTACTTATAATAATTATTGGCCTACTATGTGGTATCAGTGTGATGTCATTTCTTGCACCTTTTGGAAGTTGCATAATTGCACTTTAGGTTCAGTCAAATAATATTATTTCTTTTTTCAGGTATTTGATGTGGTTGAAGAATATATAGTAATACTCACTTTCCTTTCATGACTTAGCCAAACCATTTTTAATATAAGACATAGACTCCTAGGATACAATAACTATTAAAATATTTAGCATATGCTTTTTTGCTTGATGTTGTTCATACATGATGTAATTCTAATTTTTATATATGTTTTTATCTATCTTTTCTGTTCCCTAGACAATACTTGATATTTCTTCTTATTGTATATAGTTTTGTATTAGACTTAGAGCTCTCTTATTCAAACCAAATGGGGAGGTGCTCTGCTTTGGGAATTCCTTCAGCCAATATCATTTAAGATACCAGCCCACTTTGGGCATGGTCTCATGTACTATAAAGGCAGACAAAAAGAAAGTGTGGGCCTCTTGGCTGCTGGAATTGGTTCCAGTTCCCAGCACATGCAGAGGACTATGGATTGCTAATATTTTTATGAGTTTATCTCCTAATAAATAAAGATTTATTATACTCCATTCTGTGCTATTTTGGAACTCTTTTGTATACCAACATCACATAAATATTTTTGTGTACACATGGTATAAATACTTTTGGATATATATAAAAGTTGAATTTTTAATATTTCTCTAACTCTTGGATATAACACTAACATTTTCACAAGTAAAATACTCTACTGTGTATTCTTGCTAGAAGTGTATGATGTTTCAACTAACTTACAAATTTTCCTATATTTGTGGTGGAGTGAAAGTCCTATAGAACCATGATTTTTGAAGTAACTCACTGATTTCCAAAGTGACTGTACCAGTAAACCCTCCTTTAGATTTTATTCAAAGACATTAGTGAATAAATGTATCCCCTGCTTCATAAACTCACAAACACCATTTGTCATTTAAATTTGATAACATCCTTTCTGACCATGGTGAGATGGGCAGGTTTCAAGGGGAAGATACAAACCTATGGTCATACAAACAATCCTGGTTAAAATTGATGATTTTGAAAATAAAACCTAAATACTGAATTTGCAAAATGGACCTTTATGGATGTAGTGGGAAAGAGAGGGATCTGAGAGAAATAATAGCAGGTAAAGTATATGAGTAAAGAAAATATATTTCATATAAATTTGAAAAAAAAATTTTAAAGTATCCACACATAATTGTACTATGCTAATGCTTATTAATTCAGTATTTTTAAGTCATGTAGTCACTTAGGACTCCAAGACCTGTACTTTTTGTGTAATATGTGTTGGGTTTGTATATTTTAAAATGTTGCTATAATAGTAGAATGTTACACCTCCCTCTTAGTTCTTAATTTATACTTAAATATATTTCACAGTGCTTAATATGTTTTAAATTTCAATGAAATAAAAAATGGTTTCACTTAAGCTGGGAAAATTTTTAAAAAGTATAGAGAGGGAAAACACTGTTATATTCAAAAGACATCCTCTTTTCTATTATAGAAGAAGAGGAATTTTCTTTTGTCATTTTTAGTATTCATTTGCTAAAATTGGTTGGAACTTGTGTTCGCCTTATTGGAGAACTTGACTTTATAAAGAATTCCCTAAACACCAGTTTTTACCTTACTTAGACTTCGAGTTCAGAGAAGATTTTTCTTGATGGTGTCTGCATTGAGTTAGAATTACAAGAAATCAATTAAAGAATCAGGAAAAGCTTCTTCAATGTACTTATACAAAAATTGACTAATGAGGCACCCCAGTAATCAAAGAATTCTGGGTAGCTTACCTTCATTCTTTAAGCACCTTCCGATATTCTTGATCCAAAAAAAAAAAAGCTTTACTTTACCCCTGACTGATTCTTCTGTTACTTCTTGTTCTCTTGTTTGTACTTTTCACACTTCTTTTTCTTAGGCTTACTTCTTTCTAGAATTTTTTTCTTGACACATTCAATACTCATTTTGTTATAGTCTAATACATTCCTCTATTAAAATTAAGCAATATATCTTTTTTAAATTCCATGTGTAAGTTAAATTATAATTATTTTAACCTAGAAAATTTCAACACATACAAATATATAATATGTGTATTAAAATTAAGATACACATTCTATATCACATTATACAGAATGTCCATTTTAATTATTTTCATGTGACTTCTTTAAATATTTCAAATTTAAAAATCATATTTTACATTTAATGCTTGCAACATTGTTGAAATCACTATGTTCACAAGTAAGACAAAACTAAATATCTACTACAAAATATTGCTATAGAGATTTTTATTCCTATATAAGTAAAATATGTATGCCAATTTATGGTCATGGTGTTTATCACAACAGGTTGAGAAACAATGCCATAGAAGAACACTGCTTAAAAGAATGATCTGAATGATTTGTTCACCCTATTTTCTTACAAAACACAGAATGACCTGCTCAGGAGTAACACTTTCCAAGTGTTCTGGGCCTCTTACAACAATCATCAGTCAAGAAAATTCCTCACAGGCTTGACTACTGGTCAATATGATGGAAGTATTGAAGTATTTTCTCAGTTGAGTTCCCTCTTCTCAGGTGATTTTAGTTTGTGTCAAGTTGACTAAAGTAACCTATACAGAAGTTAATATTCAAAATATATAAATAATTAAACCACTAGGCTTTAAAAAAGGCTAAGGGATCTAAAAAGACATTTCTCAAAAAAGAGACAAATGACTACCTGATAATGGAAAAATGCTCAACATTGTTGAAAAAGAAATGTAAACTGAAAACCTAATTCAGTATAATGCCAAATCTATGACAATGGTTGATGTAGGAGTCCCCTCTGTGTTCTGTGATTACCATTAATGAATAAAGAAACTGCCTTGGCCTGTTGATAGGGCAGATCTTAGGTAGGTAGGGAAGATGGAACTGGATACTGGAAGGAAGAAAGATGGAGTCAGAGAGAAGCCATGTAGCACTGCCGGAGACAGATCAGCTGAAACTTTGATGGTAAGCTGTTACAAGGGAGAGGGCCCCTTGTTTGCCCCCACAGCCTGGCTAGCTTACATCTAAACTAACCACATAGAAACTGTGTTAATTTAACCACTGCTTTGCTACTAGCTCTAAATTCTTATTGTCTAACTCTTACATATTAGTTTAACACATCTTCATTAATCTCTGTATTTCCACATGGCAGTGGCTTACCAGAGATTCTAATCAGTGTCCATCTCCAGCAGAGGATCCACCATTTCTCTAACTTTGTGCTTCTTCCTCCCAGCATTCAGATCTGTTTTCTCCACCTACCTAAGTTCTGCCCTATCAACGAGGCCAAGGCAGTTTCTTTATTCATTAATCAATGAAAGCAGCACACAAACAGAAGGAACTCCTACAGTAGGCCACAACCTTGTGATACATAGATTAATAGAAATGGGTTAAATTAATATAAGAGTTAGCCAATAAGAAGCTAGAGCTAATGGGCTAAGCAATGTTTTAATTAATATAGTTTCTGTGTAGTTATTTTGATTCTGGTTGGACAGGACACACAAGTGGTATCTTCCTGCAACAAATTGGTGCCCATATGGATAACTAAATCCATGTAAAACATGGGAAGGCTTGAAAAGGAATTCTAGAAAAAAATAGAGAGTTTAACACAGCTTCTTGCTGTTCGTTGGAAGCTTGCCACAGCTCCTTTAAGACAGATTTTCCTGATTCAGCCATAGCAGGAAGAAACTGTGACAGTTTTTAAATGCCAGATTTCTGGGCTATGTTACCAGTGCAACATCTGGTTCTTTTGGGAGACTAAGCATTTGGATGGGGTTTGTGAGCAGAGTTCTGGGGCTTGCTTAATGGCAACTTGGACCGACTGTCTGACCAGAAGTGGAGCAGTGTGCACAGCTTAGAGGTGCAAGCAGTTCTGCCATGCTGGACTGGGCAAGGCAAGTATGTAGTACCATATTTGACATAGTAATGCCACAACTTAAGTTTTAAGAAGGGCTTAGCATTTTAAAAAGCACTCCTGGACAGTAAAAAATTACAGATAATGCAATAAGGACAGATTTAGACATAAAAGGACTCTAAATGGGTCACAGTGTTGAATAAATGTATGTAGGCTTGGGAGAGAGAAGAAAAAGAGTATAGAGTGTTGGGAAAGAAGTAAATCATTTTTACAAAGTCTTCAAGGAGACGGAGTACAGACATTCATAGATTAAAAGGAGTAAAGAGAAAAAAAGGAATAAAGAAAAATAAGCATGTGAAGATTAAGAATACAGAATGAGTCTGGATTATGCATATTATTCTGTTTTCTTTTTTGATGGTGAAGGAGCTAAATACACAGAGACATTTCATTGTATGGGCTGCTAAGTTACACCAACATAGAGGTATCTTGATTCTAATATTTGAGTCTAAGGAAATGTTGTTTTAGAAAAGAAGTTTTTCTTTTGTTTTCATAGAAGATGAGAACCTGTGGATTGCTTCCAGACCAATATGGTTTGATAAACCATGTGCCCCTGAAAGGTTGCCATGAACACCCTGAAAAAATTACTTCACCCAATGGCTGTCTGAGATGATCCTAGCACACAGAATACATCATGAAAAACCTAAATAACAGTGCCCCCAAACAGTAGGAAACTGTATGGACAAAACTATGCCCATATTCCAAAATATTGTCTATAAATGTTTGTTTACATTTAAAGGGAGATTAGATATGAATAATTTGTATTGGTATGGATCTTGGTTTATTGATACAAATTTAAGGTCAATTTTGTTACATGTATATATATATTTCTGATCTTGACTAAGGTATTGTGATTGTGTAGTTCATTGAAAATGTAATGTATAATTTAAAAATATAGGTTAATAGATAATCATCTATAATAGTCAAGCTTCTAGTCATGTTAGTTAGACTTTCTAGATGTATAAAGATATATTTCAGATGGATAGGCATTCTTCAAACCTTTCAAAGACTACAGAACATGACATTTAAAATATTTTAAGAAGTTAGGACTTTTCGTGACAGTGAGACACATCTGCTCCTGGCAACACCAATTATTCAACAAGAAGATGGGCATTGAAGAGACTCCTTATGGAGTTGGTTAGCTATTTGGGCAAGAAATTGCTCTTGCCTGAACTGCTTAACTGGACATGCAGGCCCCACAGAGAAAAGACTGCTGAACTTGCCTAAAGTTGTGATGATCCTTTGGGATTCCTGCTTCATGAAAGAGTCTTCTAGACATAATGCAGGACCCAGAAAAAAAGAAAGTGACTGCAAACTGCAAATATGGACAGAAATATCTTTAAAATTTTACTGCTTTGTAGAAAAGTCTGCTGGATACTATGGGCCTGTAGGCTGAAGGTGGCTGTCCCAACAGTACAGAAGAACTTTGGGTGACTGCCCAGGGAGCAAGATGTCTCTGTCAATTCTAGAGTTTTGGAAGTTGCTTACAAAGCCCTTCCTGTTTATTTAGGTATATTAGTTCCTTCTGGAGTCTTTGATGGAGTTAAAGAATCAATAGCTATTATTACAGGTTTCTTTAGTTCTGATAAAAGATGAAGTAGATATAAATATTGTAACTGTAATTCTTACTTGATAACTGTTTTATTATATGCAATTTTACCATGTTAAAGTTAAAACCTTCCTTTGTATTTAAACAGAAAAGAAGTGATGTGGAAGTTACCTTTGTGTTCTGTGATTACCATTAATGAATAAAGAAACTGCCTTGGCCTGTTGATAGGGCAGATCTTAGATAGGCAGGGAAAATGGAACTGGATGCTGGAAGGAAGAAGGGTGGAGACAGAGAGAGAGACGCCATCAAGTTGCCGAAGATAGATGTGCTAAAACTTTACTGGTAGGCCATGACCTCATGGTGATACACAGATTAATCGAAATGGGTTGAATTAATAGAAGAGTTATCTAATAAGAAGCTAGAGCTAATGGGCTAAGCAGTGTTTTAATGAATATAGTTTCTGTGTGGTTATTTTGGTTCTGGGTGGCTGAGACAAACAAGTGGCCTCTTCCTCCAAAAAATGGTTATTACGATTTAAAAGAAATAACAAGTGTTGCTGATGATGAAATGAAAGATGAACATTTAATTTGCTATTGATGTAACATAAATTAATGCAATCATTGAAAATATTTACACCATATTATCCAGCAATTCCACATTTATAATATATTTATAAATAAAAATAACATTCAATTTCTAAATTCTGCAACTTTCTATAACTGATGGAATTGTAAGAAATAAGGGACAAATGTATCTTTTATGTGAAAAAGTCTTAATTTACAGAAACAGACGATAGAATTTTTGGTTACTAGGGGCTAAAAAATGAGATTTGTTAAATTGTTTTCAAAGAACAAAAAATTAATTATACAGAAGAAAATTACAAGATCTATACTACATCATGGTGACTATAGCAATGATGTATCCTACTCTGGAGAATGGCTGAGATTAGATTTTTAAGTGCTCTCACCACTAGAAATGACAAGTGTGAAAGATATGTTAATTAACTCAATTTAGATATTCCACAACGTGTGTATGTTTTGAGAAAACATGTTCATAATAAATACATAGCATATTTATTTGATAATTCAAATGATTAATAAAAATAAAGTAACTAATTATATTACATAAACATCCAGACTATTAAATTGTATAACTATTATAGTTAAAATATTTTTTCATTCAATTTTATTGCATTCATTTTAGGAAATAATATACACGCATATATCAGTATATCATTATCAAACTGGGTTTTGTTTTAGTAAAAATAATGTTCTTTCACTGGTAAATGCAATATAATTTGCAAATTCTAATTTTGGATTTTGTATTTTAAGAATATCACTGCAATTTTATATATCTTAAGGTTTTACTTTCAAGTTTACTTGTGGTTTTGTCTTCTATATAATTCTTACAAATGAAAATCATTTTTAAATATAAAAATATCCCTGAATTTTGATTGAATAATTTATAACATTTATAATTCATGTTATTGACACAGCTGGATTTGTTTCCCCAATTTGTTTTCTCTTATTTTGTGTGCTGTTTTTCTTCTTTGATTCTCATTTACTGTCTCATTTTTTTTATTAAGAGAATGTGTTTTATAATGATACTTAATTTCATTTAATTATTTTTCAATGATGTTTTTATTTGTGGTAATATGAATTATAAATTAGAATTTATTTTCAATATGTGGTAAATTAATTATAATGAGTTATAAAGATTCAATCATATTATATTTATATTATCTCTAGTATACTTTTATGCTATTATGCACTACATATCAATTTTAGTGTATATAATTTTATTTATTTTGAGCTTACTTAGAGAAAAGAAAAAACAAATATAACACCTAATGAGTTTTCTTATATTAATAATCTTCATATTCATGGCTTC
This sequence comes from Dicrostonyx torquatus, assembly GCA_028555095.1. NCBI lineage: Eukaryota > Metazoa > Chordata > Mammalia > Rodentia > Cricetidae > Dicrostonyx > Dicrostonyx torquatus. Next base: position 3,992,275 of record JAQHUG010000100.1, read on the forward strand.
CTTCTTTTACTTTTCTGTGCTTGATGAGAATACACTGGCACAGTTTCCAGTGAATTTTACTTATCTAATGATTTTATATTATTGTGATCTACTTTTTTCTCAATTACCATGTTTGTGTTGCTATCTTAAAATATTACATATTTGTATGTATGTGAAGTGTTTATATTATCTTAAAATATATTAGAATAATAGTCTTATGGTGATTATATATTTATATTATATAACATATATACGTTCTAAAATTCTCTTTTCTGCATTAAAAGTAACCCATTAGGTTGCTTGGAGATGTATCTGTGATAAAATTTTGCTGAACAGCAGAGTCCTGGAATCCCTGTTTGCTTCTTGTCTCTCTTGTGCTCTATCCTTCTCATACTCTTACTAAGATATCATTTTAATTTTTTCTCACACATTACATACTGATTGAAGTGTCCCTTTTCTCCACTCCTACCAGTCCTCACCTTCCCTCTCTTCTATGCTAGTTCTCTCCTAAACATGGCATAACCATTTAATATAAGACTAGGTAAAAACTGTTATATCACAGTTGTACAAGGCTGGCCAGTAGAATGAAAACAAAGTGCCAAAAGCAGGCAAAAGAGTCAGAGACTTCCTCACTCCCACTGTTAGAAGTCTCATAAGACCACCAAGCTAAATAACCAGAATATGTATACACAGAGGAACTAGGTCAGACCCATTTCTGCTTCAGTACCTATAATCCCTATGAGCCCTGCTTATTTGATTCTGTGAGCTATATTTTCCTGGTGTCCTCATCCCACTGGCTCTTACAATCTTTCCACCCATCTAACAAAAGCCTCCCTGAAAGCTCCACATAATATTTGGCTTTGTGTCTCTGCATCTGCTCCCATTAGTTGTTGGATAAAACCTCTGTTATGACGACAGGTCTAGGCATGACTTAGTATAGCAAAATATCATTAGGAATCATTTCATTGACCTATTGAATGGTCACTCATATTTGGTTTTATCCTATGTCCCTGGGTTATCTAGCCTCTGGTTCCAGGTCATCCAGACAGTGCTAGAGTGGGCTCCTTCTCAGTGCTGTGGGTCTCAAGTTTGATGAGTCATTGATTGTCCACATCCACAAGCTCTGCACTACTGTTATCCAACACTTATCACAGGTAGGGAAAATTGTAGTTCAAAGTTTATATGGCTGGGTTGAAGACCCAGTCCCAACACTTGAAGCCTTGCCCCTCAACCAAAGAGTGCATAAAGAAGATGTGGCACATTTGCACAAATGAAGTATTACTCAGCTGTCAAAAATGACATCATGAAGTTTTCAGGCATATGGATGGTACTAGAAAACATTATTTAGACCCAGAAAGTCATTCAGTTATAAGTGTACATTAATTGTTATATAAAAGATACTCATACAACAATCCAGAGACCCAGAATATCAAAGTAATAATAATATTTAAGTTCTAGCATAGCTAGAAGGCCCTTATTCCAGCTGCAGAAATGGAAGCATTATTATTTTACAATTTCTCTGGTATTTGTTAAATGAACATCTTTTCGATAAAATCACCTTGGACACATACTGTTATAGTAATTCAAACTGAATTAACACATTTAAAAAAACCAACAAAATACATAGACATCTGCTACTGTTTAAGAATGGGATGTATTAAATGAGGTTTTATATATTAAAATTTATAATATAAGTATATACTATTGACAACTATTGTTCACCTTTAAGAGAAGAGGGCTTATTTAGCAAGAGGCCTTAGACTTTAACAGTTTGATCTCAAAATTGATGCTGGACCGTCAATAGTTCTCTTTTTGTTTTCTTCATCTAAAATTGACCACTTGATGTCATACATCTTTACATTGAATCCCCAAAAAATAGGAACAACTGATTTTAAAATTATCCATCGTATCTATGTGCTAAAATACAACTATTGTCATTTTATAGGTAGAATTTATCCAAATCATGCTGATTTGTGTAAGAAAAATCATGGATAGGCTCTGATAGTTGAATAACTAATCCCAAACTCAATGTTGTTTGGACAAGTTATAGGATTAGCCTTATTAGAAGACTTGTCACTGGCAGGAGTTTTTGAGCATTTCTCTTCTTGTCTCACTTCCTGTTTGCTCTCTGATTCCTGTTTATGGTTGAAAAGTATATTTCTTGGCTTCCTAGTCCTACCCGTGATGTGGGATTCCCCTCTGTATGCTGTGAATATGTTTTTATCACCATTGATTAACAAAGAAGCTTTATTAATCAGGGCAGAATAGAGGTAGACAGGAAAAACTAACCTTAATTCTGTAAGAAAGAAGGCAGAGTAAAAGAGATGCCATGTAGCTGCTGCCAGAGACCGACACTGGTTGGAATCCTGGCTGTAGGCCATGACCTCGTGGTGATTCAAAGATTAATAGAAATGGGATAATTTAAGATATAAGATCTACCTGGAAAGATGTTTAAGCTATTGGTCAAACAGTATTGCAAATAATATAGTTTCTGTATGATTATTTCAGGTCTGGGAAGGCAGGAACGAATGAGTAACCTCCACCAACATATGACCATATCTCCAACTTGCTGTCATTCTTCCTAGCCAGTACAGATTCTCCTTCTGAAATAGAAAATAAACCTTTTCTTTCATAAGTTGTTCTTGGATATATTATTTTGTCATATCATCAGGAAGCCCACCTATTAAAGCATGAATGATGAGTTGGACTAATCTTTCTAAATTTAGTTATCTCTTTGGGAGAAAGTTGTTAATACTGTCACTCATAAAATATATCTTAAAATATGCTGTCAGTACTCCTTAATCAATACATACTTGTGATGGTTATTGGTTGTCAACTGGGCAGAAATTAGAATTATCCATGGAAAATATCTGTGGTAACATCTGTAAATGACCTAATTAAGGTCAGTTGAAATGGGAACATTCAGCCTAAATATGGGTAGCAACTTGTATTTTGGTTCACATATTTTTTTTTCTTTTTTGCCTGCTTATCTTTACCTCTGACTGGCATATGTATCTACTATGTTGTTTCTCTGACCTCAGCTACTACTGCATCATTTTTCTGAGTTGTATTACAAGTCTAAAATTTTTCTCATGAAATTGCCAAATAATTATTATTCCTTATATTTGTATGTTCAACGTGGAGTACTTAAAGAAACCATGAAAGTAGAAAACAGTCATTAACCTATGAAGAGAAAGGTTTTGAGGAAAGGAATATAAACATAGTGGGTACAAAGGATAGAATAATATGAGAATAATGAGGGGAAATTTTAAACAGGGAGTAGAATGACAGGGTAAAACAGAAGAGAGGATGTCAGTGGAAGAATAACAACAAAGGTTTCTAAAAAAGCCATATGGAAACTCTTTGACTTACAAACTTCCAAAAAATATTTTCAATAACCAGTCTAATTGTGGTGATATTATGCTGAGTTGGGGAGAAAATATTTCTTCAAAACGCTACAGATTATCAATCAAAATAAAACCCAGTTTAAGACAAGACATACATCCTTTAGAATTGTTCATCAAAAAGGGTCTTTGAAACCCCCTAAATAATACAAGCAATTTTTGTTACCCTTGGTTTCCTATAGGATCTTGATGTTAAAATCATATTTCTAAAGACAACATTCAGACCATAGAATACAGAGAAATTAAATTGCTGCTGACCTAGTATCTTCCTCCATACTGGCAAGTATTTAGGTTGCTACTAGGCACTATACAGATTTTTAGGTAAGAAAAGTCATCAACCGTATTATGCAGTTGTATACTTGTGAATGACAGTAATGACTAGCCAGGAAATATATAATATTGGTGCATGAAATTCGTGGAAATAAGCAACAGCTTCTGGTTTGGTTTAAGGAGTACTCCAAAAAAATAGAAGCATATACCTGGTACTGAAAAACTAGTCAAGAACCTGGGTCTGGCAATATAAAAGGCACTGTGGGAGAAACCAATACTATTATTTTACTAAATGGATATAGTATCAAACTACCTCCTAAATACTTTTATCTAACCCTGTACATTAATGCCACTTTTGTCCTTTCTCAAAGAAAAAGCCTTTGTTGTAGTGAACAGAGTTTAATAAAGGGGGCCACAATTCAAAAATTTGCAGAGAAAAATTGACTGCATAATGTTGACTCCTAAATTGGACAATAGCATACCTCTCCAATGTCAGGGTTTATTATGAAAGAGGAGCTGGGATTATTTAATAGTACCTGCAGTGTAGAAAGTGGTGAAGAGGGAAGAGCGATATTATGAGCAAAAGGGCCAAGACCATAATGGAGAAACTCACAGAAACAGCTGACTAAAGCTATTAGGACTGATACTGAAGAACTTGCATAAGACTGGACTAGGCCTTCTGAATGTCAGTGACAGCTGTGTGGCTTGGGCAGCTTGTGGTGCCACTAGCAATGGAACCAGAATTTATCACTAGTGCATGAACTGGCTCTTTGGAGCCCATTCCCTATGGAGCAATATCTTCCTTAGCCTAGATACAGGGAGGAAGACCTTGCTTCATCAAGTTATGTGACAGAATTTTTGACTCCTCATGGGGGACCTCACTCTCTTTGAGGAGTAGATGGGTATGGGATTGGTGGGGAGATGATGGTGGGAGTGGGAAGATGGGAGGGAGAAGGAACTGGGATTAGTATGTAATATAAGATAGTATTTTTTTTTAAAAAAAAGTGGTGAAGTATAGTTATTGAGCAGAATTGTTAAAAGATTGTTCAATTGTTATAAACTCTTAATTTAATGTATTTTAACAAATGACAAAATAAAGTATTTTATATATGATATACTTCTATTATCAGTGGTGTAAATATAGAACCATGAAATCAAAACAAGTAGCTACACTTATGCAAGGGCAATATTAAGAGATTTTTCTGTCTTCCTTCCTGCCATTATGAGCCAAAAACAGAGCATTAATGCCCCACTATGAGAGAGTACTTTGGATGGTTGAACAGAGCTAGCCTTAATTAGATGTGGATATTACGGAAAAAGGTAATAACTATCACCTACATTGTTTAATGGCTCTCTAACCTTTAAGTATGCCTTTGCCCAACATAGAGGTTTATTTTACACCATAAGTGTTAGAGGAGTAGATGATGAACCCTAAAACAACTAAATCACCTAAATAATGTATCCCCATCAACAGGAGTGCCCTGTAATACAAGTTGATTCAATAACACATAATTTGGGAAGTTTTGAATAACTCTTCTATTCATTACTACTAGTCACAATTATTACTACAAATAACTGATTGTAGTAAAAATAGATTGTAATTATTCTTCAAGGTTAAATGTTTGAAAATGAATATTTAGAAAATATTATACTTTTCAGGACACTTGGGGAATTTAGTCAATAATTACTTCGGTGCACTCAGTAGTGCTTTAATGGAATAAAAGTGCCAAAGTGACTCCCTAGTGTACATTCTGAACTTTAAAGGAATAATATGTACACAGGAGTCCCTGGAGAGTATGTAAATGTGGCTCAAGAAGAAATGTACATTCTTATGAAAATGTACATTCAAGAAAAGTAATGTGAAAGAAACCAGTTTTAACTGTTTTCATTTTATATATGAAACAATATATATAACTGAAAATGAATTTATTTTATATTTCTTTTTGGAAATGTCCATGATACCTTGCTCTATGTTAGAAAATGAATTTGTATGTTTGATACATATCTTATTCTCTCTGTACTGAAGAAATTTAATGGAATTATGACATTATTTTAATCATTAAAATTAACATTCTGTTAAAATTTCATGGTTGTAATGAGTATAAATGATGTTATAGCAACACTATGAAGCTTATTTCTATTGAAAATTACAAAATAGAAGAGTTTCTGCATCAGCATATTATTAATGTAGTGTGAATATTATATGAAAAGAATGAAATTTATTCCCTGGCATTGCCAAAGCATACATGGGCAACCCATATATGGCATTTCTGTTGAATTTGTTCATATTGGGTTTCATGAACTAAGTTGATGAGGATGACTGACCAGGTCCTTTCCTAAAGAGGGCACCAGATCTCATTGCAGATGGTTGTGAGAAGACATATGATTGCTTGACACTGAACTCTGTATCTTAGGAAGAGCAGGTTGTGTGCTTAATCATTGAACCATCTCTCCAGTCACTATCTGTTTCTTTTTTATTGTTAAAAGAAAAATTTACATTTACTCCAGCTCCCGCACTACCCCACCACCCTCCCCCTACTTCCCTGATATGGGGCAGGATACCCTGCCCTGTGGAAAGCCAAAGGCCCACCCCCCTCCATCTCGGCCGAAGAAGGTGTGCATCCATATAGAATAGGTTGTGAGAAGACATATGATTGCTTGACACTGA
>JAQHUG010000100.1:4011119-4032367 GCA_028555095.1 Dicrostonyx torquatus
GAGGGGGGAGGGCCTTGGGCTTCCCACAGGGCAGGGTACCCTGCCCCCTCTTAAGGAAGCAGGGGGAGGGAGATGGGGTTGTAGGGGATCGGGAAGGCCTGGGACAAGAAGAGGAAGTGTAAATTTTTCTTTTAACAATAAAGAAAAGAAAAGGAAAAAATAGATGAAATTTCATATGGAAAAAAAATCAAAATGCTTAGATATACCTAGGAGAACAAGAAAGGAATATTTATCATAGTTGATAACATTATGGTGCTGTTGTGGATCCTACAGTTTTCTCTGCAGTGGCATCCAATATTTCTTATCACAAAGGACCCCAACATCTCCCATAGCAACCACAGATCCAATACAGTTACACAATAGAAGCACCATTTTCTCTTGGCTTGTCTCTAATGAACCAAGTAACCTACTCAGCAAAAGAAATTAGCATATGAAAATAAATATATGGATAACAATCATTTTTACTTTGGTGCTCTTCCAAGACATTAGCACCTAATGCCAAAGTGGTAAGTTCTGGATTTTTTACTATCCTTTAAGTGTCCACAACTTAGAAATTTGAGTTACTTTTACATGCTAGCCTGGGAATATAGCCACTTAACATGTGTCTTTACATATTGGTTCTATAACCATTCAACTAACACTTTTACCATGTGTATTAAATACTTTTCTGTTACTGTGATAAAACACCATGATCAAGACAATTTAGAGAAGAAGAGGGTAGTGATTTTAATAGCATGCAAAGTGTAAGAGGCAGGCATGGTAAATAAAGCATAATTCTGAAAGCTAACATCTTGGGCCTTAAGCACAAAACAGGGAGAGAAGAGAGGGTGGGGGAAGGAAGGAAAAAGAAGGAGATAACTGGAAATAACACAGTCTTTAAATTCTCAAAGATAGCATTTATTGGCATACTACTTCTAAAAATGACATAGCTACTAAACCAACCCACCCAGTCATTCAAACTAGGTACCAAGTGTTCAAATGCCTGAAATTCTGGAAGATATTTTTTACTCAAACCACCACATTGAATATATTAATGCTCTGTTCTCTGTAGGAGAAGGCACTCTGCACATGTTCACAATATGGAAACTGGTTTTTAAGTTGAATTATTGATGATCATGTTTAAAAACCTGGGACCACATGTCTATTAATTCCTTTATACTAACGACCCTAGAATTACATATGGCCATGGTCTGGATACAAGCTTCTTATTGCTCCAAAATACCATGTTCTTATATAATATAGGAAATGTAAAAGTTTAAGTAAATATGCATCAGGAACTCCTTTTGTCAGTGTCCTGGACCATGAGACAGAGACCAATAATGTGTGCCTGTCTTCCAAAATATAGTACTGGAAAAACACCATAGGCATTGTGCATATCATGACCATTGAACACACACCTATGAACCATATGTGGTGCTAGGAAATACTTGTCTAGTACCGACTTCTATAGTTTATGAAAAAGAGGTGAAGAATGACCTGGTATCTTCCAAAATCACTACCTCAATATTATTGCCATAATTATGGACACTCACAGTCTTGACTTCTTAAAATGATATGTAGTCTTTCCTGAGACTAAAACAAGCTAGGAGATTGACAGTGAGAATATGTCCATGTAGCTTTATCATAACTTAAACCATTCATATCTCACCTGACTAGTAGATAAATCCACATATACTCAAAAGAAAAGATTTTCCAACAAAACAACCTTTGACAAGAAGATGCATTGAATTCTCCATCAAGTGTGCACATGTCAATAAAAACCAAAAAGAAGCACACATTTTCAAATACATATAACATCATTTATTTATGAGTTGAGTGACAAAATATACTAAGTAATTACTTCAATGATATTCAATAAACTATTAGAGAACAAAGATTATTAGCCAAACACAGAAAACTAATTTTTAAAAAAATTAAAAGTTCAACAATAAGTTGAATCATATAAATAATCAAAAATAATGAATAATATTAAATTATAGTAGATAAGTCCAATAGAAAATTGGCTTAAGTAGAAAAATAATGGTGACATTTACAAGACGGCATTTGTTTATCAGGAGAGTAAAAAATCATAAGAAATGAAGAATGTCTACATTTATATAAGACTGCCAAGAATATCTTACTTTAAAATTAGATAAAATGTAAGGTGAGGGTTAAATCTGTATTATGAAATAATTATTAAAGGAGATTTTGTGTTTAGTTTTCAAAAATACCAATGCCAATGTTTAACAAGAGAAGTTTCCACTTCACATTGAAGTTCTTAAGTCATTTATGTGATAAAATAAGAGAATTATCATGATTAAGCATATACTTTTCACCATTATATTCAGAGCCATTCCCAAAGTTTTCATAGTATCTTATACAGAATCATAGAACTTCTTGATTTATCTTGTAATCCTAGAAATGAAAGCAGGTACATAGTACGTGTGAAATAAGCATGGTATGATTGTGATATACACAAGACCATTTTTAATAAAACATTTATTTTGTATTTAACACACATTTTATTCTTTTTTGTTATATCATAGTATTTCATCTTTCCATTGTACATGATGTAAGCTACTGGTGTTTACTTTTGGAAATAAATGTCATCATCATTTTAATATATAACCAGATCAGTGATTCAATTCTAGAAACATTATTACAGTTCATAACAAAACATGATTAATATTGTGCAGTTTTAGAATTATTCTAGTTATCAAACCCTGTATTATTCAGGATTCTACAGAGAAACAGGGGATACATGACAGATAGTTCTCAAATATTATATTCTTATATTTTCATTCATTTTACATACCAACAGGAGTTCCTCCTCCCTCCCCTCTTTACACGCCCACCTTTACCAGACCCCCATTCATTCGATCACTCCACTCCTATGGGGAGTCAACAAACCCTGGCATATGACTTTGAGGAGGTAAAAATCCCTTCTCCTATATCAATGTTGAACTTGCTATCCCACCATAGGATATGAGCTCCAAAACAGAGTTTGTTCAACAGAAATAAATACTGGTCCCAATGCCAGAGGTTCCACAAGAAGACCAAGATACACACTTTTTACTCACATTCAGATGGCCTATTTCAGTCTCCTGCAGGCTTCCCAGTTGTCAGTTTAAGGTCCATGAGTTCTTATTAGCTCATGTCAGCTTTCCCTATGGGTTTCTCCATCATCATCTTGATCACCCTCCCCCCCGATCATATAATCCCAACTCCTTTTCTCCTACTGGAACCCCAGAGTTCAACCTGATGCTTGGCTGTGGATCTCTGTATCTGCACCCATCACTTAAGGGATGACGGTTCTATAATGATACTTAAGATATTCACCAATTTGGTTAAAAACCAGGTTTTAACAATACCTATCCACAAATCCAGCCCTACAGAAAGTACTAGAAGGAAAATTACAACCCAAGGAATTTAGCTGCATCCACCAAAATCCAGGCAACAAGATAACCTTACCCTTCATACAAGCAAACCCCAAAGAAAGGAAACACACATATACTGCCACTGAAAAATAACAAGAATTAACAATTAGTGGTCACTAATATCTTTTAAAATTAATGGACTCAATTCACCTATAAAAAACACAGGCTAATAGAATGGATATGAAAACAGGATCCATTTTTTTTGCTGCATACAAGAAACATACCTGAACCTTAAAGACAGACATTAGCTAAGAATAAAGGTTTGGGAAAATATTTTCAAACTGAATGGACCTAATAAACAAGCTGATGTAGCTATTCTAATATCAAACAAAATATACTTGAAACTAACATCAAAAGAGATAGAGAAGGATACTTCATAAGCGTCACAGTAAAAATCCATCAAGATGAAGTCTCAATTCTGAACATCTATGCCTCAAATACAAGAGCACCCACATATGTAAAAGAAACATTGCTAAAGCTTAAATAGGACATCAAACCCCACACACTAATACCAGGAGAATTCAATAACACACTCTCACCTATGGACAGATAGGATAGACAAAACTTAGCAGAGAAATAGAAATAACATAAGTCATGATTCAAATAGACTTAACAAACATCTATAGAACATTTCTCCCAAACACAAAAGAATATACCTTCTTTTAAACAACTAATGGAACCTTCTTTAAAACTGACCATATATTTGGTAACAAAGCAAACATCAACAGATCAAGTGCATGCATTTAAAAAATGAAGAAATCTCACACTAGTGTCTTAATATAAACACACTATAAATCTCTAGAACAAAAAGAAAAAAATCTCACCCAGGAGTAGTACATGACAGGAAATAATCAAATTGAGGGCAGAAATCAATAAAATAGAAACAAAAAAAGCATGCAAATAATAAAACAAAGAGTTGGTACTTTGGGAAAATCAACAAGGTAGACAAAGCCTTATCCAAAGTAACAAAAAGGCAGAGAAAATAACAAAATCAGAAATGAAATGGGGCATATAACAATAGGCACTGAGGAAATCAAAAAAATCAGTAGGTCATACTTTGAAAACCTCTACTCTACAAAATTGGAAAGATCTAACAGGAATAGACAATTTTATAGATATGTACCACATACAAAAATTAAATCAAGACCAGATAAACAATTTAAATGGACATATAACCTCTATGAAAAAAGAAGAAGTCATCAAAAGTCTCCCAACCAAAAAAGCCCAGAGATAAATATTTTCAGTACAGAATTCTACCAAAACTTTAGAGAAGGCCTGATACTGAAGAGTCCTCAGATTATTGCAACAATAGAAACATAGGGAACATTGTCAAATACTTTTTACAAGGCTACAGTTACCCTGATAGCCAGACAACACAAAGACTCATCTAAGAAAAGGAATTACAGACCAATCTCCCTCATGAACATTGAAGCAAAAATGCTCAATAAAATACTAGCAAACCAAATCCAAGAACAAATTTAAAAATTATCTAAAATAATCAAGTAGGCTTCAATCCAGAAATACAGGCATAGTTCAAAATGAAAAAAATCTGTAAATGTAATTTACCATATAAATAAAAGAAAAACAGAAAAAAACACATATGATCATCTCTTTAGATGCTGAAAAAGCCTTTACAAAATCCAACAACCCTTCACAATAATGGTCTTTGAAATATCAGTGATAAAAGTAACTTCTTTAAGCATTATAAAAGTCATATACAGCAAGTAGACATCCAAAATCACATTAAAGGGAGAGAAACTCTAAGTGATTCTATTAAAATCATGAACAAGATCCACTCTATCCATATCTATTCAATATAGTCCTCAAAGTTTTATCTAGAATGATAAGAAAATAAAAGGAGATCGGAACATACAATTTGAAAGAAAGAAGTCAAACCTTTGCTATTTGCAGATGATATGATAGTATATATAAGTGACTGCCAAAATTCTACCAGTGAACTCCTACACATGATAAATACCTTCAGTAGTGTGACAGGATATAATATGCACTCAAAAATAGTCAGTGTCCCTCCTATACGCAAACAATAAAAGGACTGAGAAGAAAATCAGAGAAATATAACATTTGTAATAGCCACAAATAACATATCTTGGAATAATGCTAACCAATGAAGTCAAAGTCCTGTATAGAAAGAACTTTAAGTCTTTGAAGAAAGAAATTGAAAATATCAGAACATGGAAATATCTTTCATGATCTTGAGTAAGTAGAATCACCATAATAAAAATGGCAATCTTACAAAAAACAACCTGCACATTCAATGCAATCCCCATCAAAATCACAACACAATTCTTCAAAGACCTCAAAAGAGCAATATTCATCTTCATATGGAACAACAAAAGACTCAGGATAGCCAAACAACCCTGCACAAGAAGGGAACTTCCAGATGTATCACTATCCCTGAGTTTAAGCTATAATATAGAGCATAGTAATGGAAGACAGATTGGTGTTGGCATAAAAACAGATAAGTGGACCAATGAAATCAAATCAAAGTCCCTGATATAAATCCATACACCTATGAAGAACTAAGTTTTGTCAAAGAAGCTAAAATTATACAATGAAAAGTAGAAAACATCTTGAACAAGTGGTGCTGGCATAAATGAATGTCAATTTGTAGTCAATTGCAAACAGATCCATTTCTATGCCTATGCACAAAACTCAAGTCAAAGTGGATCAAAGACCTCAACATAAATCCAGTCACACTGAACCTGATAGGAGAGAAAGTGGGAAGTAGCCTTGAACACATGGGCACAGGAAACTACTTCCTAAATATAACACCAGTAACAGAGACTTCCTGTAACTTAGAAGCTTCTGTAAGGCAAAGGGCAGAGTCAATAAGACAAAATGGCATGCTAAAGAATGGGAAATCTTCAACAACCCTACTTTGGCCTGTGGACTGAACTCCAAAATACATAAAAAACACAGGAAGACATTAAAATACCAAATAATCCAATTTAAAAATGGGGTACAGATCTAAACAGAGAATTCTCAACAGAAGAATTGAAAATATTTGAAAAACACATAAGAATTTGCTCAACATCCTTAGTAATCAGGGAAATGCAAGCAAAAATGACTCTTAGATACCATCTTACACCCATCAGAATTGCTAAGATCAAAAACACTGATTATAATTTATGCTGGTTGGAGTGCAAACTTGTATAGCCACTTTGGAAATTTTTATAGTGTTTTCTCAGAAAATTGGGAATCAATCTAATTTAAGACCCCCTAAATACTACTATTGGGCATAGACCTAAAGGGCTCATGCTCATGCCACAGTGACACTTGCTCAAGCGTGTTCATAGCAGCGTTATTTGTAATAGCTAGAACTGGGGAATAACCTATATGCCCCTCAACCAAAGAATGGATAAAGAAAATGTGATACATTTATACAATACAGTACTACTACTCAACAGTAAAACGAACAACCTCTTGAATTTTGCATGCAAATGGATGGAACTAGAAAAAGTATCCTGAATGAGGTAACCCAGATCCAGATAGACAAACATGGTTTGTACTCATTCATAAGTGGATATTAAATGCAAAGCAAAGGATCATCAGCCTATAGTCTGCGACTCCAGAGAAACAAGGTAACAAAGAAAATCCTAAGAGAGACATACATGGATTCCCCCTGGGAAGGGGAAATAGACAAAGTCTCCTGAGAAAATTGAGGGCATGGGGGAGGAAGAAGGGAGAGTGGAAGCAGAGGGGAGGGAAAGTGGAGGGAAGAGGAGAACATGATAGAATAGGAGGGTCAAGATGGGAGAAGGACAGAGAGGGAGAGCAAAGAAAGAAATATCTTGATTGTGGGAGCCATTATTGGGCTTACTTGAAAACTGGCACCATAGAAATTTCTAGGAATAGATATGGATGATCTCAACTAAGACCCTAAGCAATAGTGGAGAAGGTTCCTAAATGGCCTTCCTTCCCCTGTAACCAGATTGATGACTACCTTAATTGTCATCATAGACATCCATCTAGCAACTGATGGAAGCAGATGAAGAGATTCAAAGCTAAGCACTGGGCTGAGTTTTCAGAGACCTGTTGATGAGAGGGAGGAGAAGTAATATGAGCAATGGGGTCAAGACCATGATTAGAATATGAAAATAAACAGCTGATCTGAGTTAGTGGGAGATCACTGACCTCTGAGTGACACTGGGGGAACTTACATAGGACCAAACTAGGCCCTCTGAATGTGGGTGACAGTTTTGTGGCTTGGGCAGTGTGCAGGACCACTGATAGTGGGACCAGTATTTATCCCTAGTTATTGAACTGGTTTTTGGAGCCCATTCTGTTTTGGAGGTATACCTTTCCCAGCCTAGATATAGAGGGTACGGTCTTAGTCCTGCCTCAAAGTTATCAGACATTTTTGACTCTCCGTGGGAACTTAACCTCTCTGAGGAGTGGCTGGGGAGTGAGGTAGGGAAAAGTTTGTTGAGCAGTGTGGGGAAGGACTAAGAACTGGGATATGTATGTAAAATGAAAAGAAGATAATTCTTAAAAAATAAATTAATTAAAAAGAAATAAAATACTAGACTTTATTGCATATTCAGTAACTACTAAAATTACCATAAATAAAAATATAAATAACTTTGTTTAAAATTGAATAATATAAAATATATAAGCCAATTCATTGAAAATTATACAATACTGAGTCTTGACAATATTAAAATGATTTTCATAATTGTTATAGTAATTGAAATTGTAATTAAGAAGTTTTCACAAATAAATCTCTACTCAGCTGGTTGAGGCAGGAGTATTATGATTGGAAATATAACCTGGGTTCCATGAGAAACTTTGTCAAAACTAACCAAACAAAAATACTTGGATCTCTAATAAATATTTGAATATCATTTAACAAATTTTATATATTTTTTTGCTTCCTAATTGCCTCACTGATGGGACATAACTCATCCACTATGTAAAATGTGTCTGATTGCTTGACCCCTGACAATTGGCAAATTAAGTTAGTAGTACTGTAGGAAATCCTTCAGGCAATTTTTTAGCCAGCCTCTTTCAGCTAGCCTTTACGTTACCCACCCACTTGGGCATGGTCTATTATACTATAAATGCCAATGTAAAGCACATGCTCCCTCTCTCTTGTGGCTGCTGGATTCAGTTGCTATTTCCTGTTGGAGCAAAGAAATGTGATCTGAGAATCTACCCCTAAACAAATAACCCTTTATTACATTCAATCCTGAGCTACTGTGGTATTTCGTTTAAGTATCCATCTTCATCAGTGAACAAACAGTCTCCTACAACAAATTAGCATGTCAATATGGTTGAGTAAATCCGTATAAAACCTGATAAATCTTAAAAAGAAATTCTAGAATCACACACACACACACAAAGAAGCATTTTTTCAGATAGGCTCTGTTTGCTAGAAGCAAGCAGAGGCACTATTCTTTTAAGAGAAGGCTTCCTGACTCAGCAGTAGTAGCAAACACTGTGTGGTTTTGAAACAATGGCTTCCTGGGCTGTGATGCCAACATGAACTCTGGCTCTTTCAGGAGGCCATGCAAATTGAATGGGGTATCTGAGCAGCGTGTTGCAAGTTACTTGGTGGCAGTATGGGCCAACTGGTTATCAGAGTTGACGTAGTAAGGAAGGCTTCCACCTGGCAGTCTCAGAGGCAGTGAATAGACTTCCATTATGTTGAACTGGGTGGGCCAAGCAGGCAGGGCCATATTTGCCCTAGCAATGTTGCCACTTAGGTTTTTAAGAAGTGCTTAGCATTTTAAGAAACAGTCCTGGTAAAAAGGATTGCAGATATGTAATAAAGTCCTCTAAATGGGTCACAGTGTATTTAAAATGTATGTAGGATTGGGAGAGAAAAGAAAAACTGTAAAGAGACACTAAATATAATATATAAGAGTACAGTCATAAATTAAAGGAGTAAAGATAATATAATAAATATTTAATTTGTAGAAAAATGTAATAGAGTAATAAAAATAAGCCACATAAAGATAGAATACACACAGAAAGTCTGGATTATATATATATTACTATGGTTTCTTTGAATTTTTTTGACTGAGAAGTAGCTAAAAAACCAACATATATACTTTAAAGTTATCTTGTCTTCAAATTTTGTGTCTAAGGATATGTTGCTTTAGAAAAGAGGTTGTTACTTTGTTTCCACAGAGAATGAGAACCTGTGAAATCCTTCTACAGTGTGGTTTAATGGACCAAGACTACCTGAAAGGTCTTTGTGAACACCCCCCAAAATTACTTTGCCCAACGAAAAGCAGGAAGCAGTTTGAAGAAAACTATGCCCAAATTCCCTAAATGATTGTTTATGAATGTTTGTTTACATTTAAAAAAGAATATTTTATAGAGACTTGCATTGGTATAAATCTTGGTTTATTGATACAGATTTAAGGTCAATATTTTTATATGTATATTTCTGCTTTTAATTAAGCTATTCTGTTTGTGCAGCTCATTTAGAAATATAATGTATAATTAAGTAATACAGGCTAATAGACATGCTTGTAGTCAAGTTAGTTAGATTTTCTAGACATACAGAGATGTATTTCAGATGGATGGGCATTCTTCACACCTTTCAAAGACCTTTAGAATATGACATTTAAAACGTTTTAAGAACTTAGGACTTTTCAAGACAATGAGACAAATCTGCTTTTGGAAGCACCAATTACTTCAATAGATTGATGGGCATCGAAGAGGCTCCTAATAGAGTTTGCTAGTCATCTGGGCAAGAAACTGCATTTGTCTGGACTGCTTGATGTTATTCTGTATGAACTGGACATGTAGAACCCACAGAGAATTGACTGCTGAACTTGTGTAAAGGTGAGATAATGATTTTGGGTTCCTGTTTCATGAAAGAGTCTGCCAGACATTCTGCAGGACACAGAAGAAAGTTATGACAAACTACAAATATAGGCAGAAGTGTCCTTGAAATTTCTTTTTTTATTATTACAAGAAAAATTTACCTTTACTCCCCTTGTTCCCGGCCCTCCCGCTCCCCCCCTACCCCACTGCCCTCCCCCTGCGTCATAGAAAAGTCTGCTGGATACTTTGGGCCTGCAGGCTGAATATGGATGCTGCAAGGATACAGAACTTTGGGTGTCTTTCCAGGCAGCAAGATGTCTCTGTCAATTCTAGAGTTTGGAAGTGTCTTACAATGTACTTCCTGTTTATTTAGGTAATATTATATCCTTCTAATGTCTTTGATGTTGTTGAAGAGTAGATAGTTATAATTATAGTTTTGCTTAGTTATGATAAAAGATAAAATAGATATAAATATTGTAACTATTTTTTTCTTGCTTGATATTGGTTTTGTTATATGTAATTTTACTGTGTTAAAGTTAAGTCCTTCCTTTTAATTTAAACAGAAAAGTGGAAATGATGTGGGAAGTCCTTCTGTCTATGTGTTGCTTTTATTGTTTAATAAATAAAGAAATTGATTTGGTCTATAGCAGGCAGAACTTGGCTAGACATGGAAAATTAAACTGAATTTTGGGAAAAAGAAGGGAGAGTCAGTGAGAAGCCACATAGTCCTACACGAGACAGATTCCAGTACTTTACCTCATAAGCCACAGCCTTATGGTAATATATAGATTAATGGAGATGGCATAATTTAAGGTATGAGCTTGCCAGAAATATGTTTAAGCTATTGGTCAAACCATATTACAAATAGTATGGTTTCTGTGTGATTATTTCGGGGCTATGCAACAGGGAACAATCAAATGGCCTCCTACAACATAATGGCAATCTGTTCATGACATATACTCACAGAATTGGGAAGGAGAACACAGAATTCTTTGGGGAATAATGTGCATGCTATAATTGTAAATACAATAAACAAGCAACAGTTGTAGAATGTAAGGTAAACTTATCCTAATTTTTAAGTAGATATTATTGCTTCTTTAAATATTCATGTGCCAGAATTATGATATCCTTAGTTATCACATATGTATTTGGTAGAAGCTATGCTTTGAGATATTAAAGTTTATTTTTATCTTGCCTAACAATATATAGTATAGTACATCTATACTATATGAAAAATAGCAATGAACCATTTTTTCTACTCAGCAATACCATAAGGAAAAACAACTTAACGTCTATGATGCATTTTGCTGCTAAGCTATGATGTTTGATACTGCAGTTCTTTAAGATGCATTTTGGCTTGCAAATTTTTCAGTTCCTGATAGGTTTATTGAGAAACTTATTGTAAGGTAGGGTGGCTCTGTAATTTCAAAGACTACAAGGACTGTGTGGCTATAAGATTGCATTTCCAGAGGCTATTCTTACTTATAGGAATTCTATCCAGATGGGGAAACTTTTTCCTATTGGCAGTTAGGCCCTTGAGGAATTATCAGACTCAAAGATGTAAAGACAGCACTTGAAATTTTATGGATTGCAGCAAAAAACATCTTACATAAAATAGGTAGGAAGGAACACTGCTTAACTCATTTTATGAAGTAAATATTACTCTGGTAACAAAATCAGTAGAGGTAGTTTTTTTTTTTAAAAAAAAAGGAGCAAAGAAACCAAAAACTCTTATGAACAAAATATAGTAGACTATCAGAAAAATCTAAGAGCACTTAAATTGTGTACTATGACTTGTAATTTTTTCCAAATATGCAGAATTAGTCTAACATTCAAAAATCAATAAATAGTAGCCAAGTACTCACTTATTAGAGTTAAGGCTCTTCCCATGATATGGAACCCATGTCTGACACTGCTCAGGTTGCCAAGATTGGATAAGTTATAGACCTAGAGAATAACCAAATATTATTGTTTGTGCTAAAGGAGTATAACAATAAAAGGATTCCCAATGGAATTCTGCTATACCAATAAATCAATGCTTTCCTCAGTCCTCATCAGAGAAGTTTCTACTTTCACTATATGGGAACTAACACAAAGACAGAGACCTAGACGATGTGCAGAGATTTAGAGGTTCTGGAGGACTCAGACCTGAATGGGGTGTCTTCATCAAACTCCTCTCCTCGGGGCTCAGGGATCTATGCAGAGGAGGTAGAAACAAGACTCTAAGGGCCAGAAAGGAAGGATGACTCCCAGGAAACAAAGTCTTCTAGGAACAATAGGACCAATTCTCATATGAACTCAATAGAGACAAAGGAATCATCCACAGAGCCAGCACTGGCTCAAGCCAAACAAGATCTCAAGGCTGAGAGGGAATAGTAAGCTCTGGCTTCCATGTCTAAGAAGTTAACTGCAATTGACATGTGTTTGCAAAGAACAAATTAGTTCTCTCTAAAGGAGTCACATTTGGTTTATTAACCACACTTAAAGGTGAGACCCATGCCTAGAATCTGTTGCCAAAAAAACTCAAATTCAATGGTATTTTTTGTACACTCTTTATCTTTTGTTGCTTTATTTGGGGTTTTTTGGTTTTATTGCACTCTTTGTGGTGTAATTTTCATTTCTGTTTTTGTGAGATTTAATGTGTTTCCAGTTTTTATTTATTTGTGTTTTTTCTAAAGAAGAGAGAAAATGTGAGTGGAGATGGCTAATTGAAGAGGTCAGGAATATTAGGGAGGAGTTGGGGAGAGTAAAATCGTGACAAGAATATATTTGGTTGTTTGAATAAGAATGGCATGTGACAGCTGTGTAGCTAGGTTTCAGGGTATGTCTCCTAGCAGTGAAAAAAGGACCTGTTCCTGGTACTTAGGTAGTTTTTGCAACCCCTTTCCCGCATTTTGGATTACCTTGCCCAGCCTTGACACAAAGGGATAAATTCAGTTCTGCCTAAACTTGATGTGCCATACATTGTTCAAGCTTATGGGAGACCTGAACTTTCTGAATGGACAATTGGGAGGAATCAAAAGCAAAGAAAGTAGAGAAGATTAGGAAAGAGGGTACCGAGAGGATGGATGGATGGGAAACTGCAGTCTGTATGTAACATAAATGAAAAAAATGTTATTTTAAAAATGGCCCCAATAGGCTCATGTATTTGAATGCTTGGTCATCAGACAATGGCACTACTTGAGGTGTGGCATTGTTTGCTTATATGTGGCTATGTTGAAGGAAGTATGTTAGTACAGTTGGATTTTTGGATTTCAAAAGCTCAAACTAGTTTCAGTGTCTCAGTCTCCCTGCTAGCTTCACATGTGGATATAGAATTCTCAGCTACTATATCTTCCTGTGTGCTTTCATGCTCCCTGCTATGAGACTAATGGACTAAACCTCTGAAACTGCAAGCAAGCCTCTATTAAATGCTTTCTTTATAAGATTGGCCTTGCTCAAAGGGTCTCTTGATAGCAATAGAACACTAAGATAATATTGTATGAAAAAAATAATTAAAATAAATTCACTAAGAAATCAATAAATGTATGCTACTGTATTAACAGACAGTAGAAGGATGACTATAGTTCTGTTACAGGGATAAAAATGACATCTGACAAAATCTAACACATGGGAAATTCCTCAATTTTATATAGAATAACTGCAAAAGCCCTAAAGTTGACATTACTTGGTGAGGAAATGCTGAACATATTTTCCCAAGTTTGAGAATAATGAAACACTTTTATCCAATGAGTACTATTCCAATTTTTGCTAGAAGCTTTAGCACGACAGTTCCATGAGCAAATAAAAAGTCAATGACATGTGAAGGAAGAACTAAATTTATTTTTTGTACATAATATGCATTTTAATATAGAACACATATAAAAGCTGTGTAGTAATTTTATAGGAATTATGATTTCAGGAGTTCAGAGTGTGTGATTATTGAGAATCATAAAAAGTATAATTTCTTCTTTTCCAATTGTTATATGACATACATGCAAAATAGAAAATCATTAAGACAGAAGCATGTAACTTGCCATTTGCAGAAACATTGATAGAGTTGCATCACATTGTACTAAGTACTCTATGTTTTCTCTAATATGTAAAATTTAAATGAAGAATGTTATTCTACCACTTGTAAGAAAATAGGCAGAACTAGAGATTATTATATTAAATTAACCAGTCTCATGCTCATGTGTGTGTGTGTGTGTGTGTGTGTGTATGTGTTTGCATGGGTATGTGTGCATGGGCATAGGACATGAAGTAATACTATAATAGTAGACAAAGTATGAAGAAAAAATGAATAAGTGGACATGAAAAGAGTAGTGGGGAGTATGTGAGAAGAAGCAGCAAAAGTTGAAATGGGTAAGGCAGTGAAGGAATCAGACACATTAGAACAATTATATATATATATATATATGTATGAAAATGTCACAATACCTATTACTTTATATACTAACATTAAACAGTAAATATGTAAATTAAAAACAATTTTCATGTAAATTAATAATTAATGGAGGTGATGGGTGGGATGTGGGATGAGTAAATGAAAATTAGATTTTACCAGTATATATTGATTGTGTTGGAATAAGGCACAGACCTCCCTTAATATACAAAATTTATATGTACTAACAAAAACCAAAATAGTATTTAAATTAGCAAACAATCACAAAGAAGAGAAAAAATTAATGGTATTTACATATGTGTAACTACTTCATAGAAATTGACATATTTGAGTAGGTACCAAATTAAGAAAGTACTAAATCTACATATTTATAATTATAAGATATTAGTGAAAAGGGTAAAATAAAATGAAATACACATTTCTCTCATGAATAAGAATAGCCAACATGGTAAAAATGTCAAAACTTAATTGATTTCAAAGAATTAGCTAATTTTTGTAAAATATTAGATAACCTGGCTTGCTCATTTTACTTTCTTATGCATCCAGGACCACCTTATCAGGGTGTTATCTCCCAGAGTGAGTTGACTTTTACCATATCAAACATTAGTTGAGAAAATTCATTACACTTTTGCCCACAGTCTAACATGGTGGGGCCATTTTTTAAATTGAGATTAACCCTTCTCATATAACTCCATCTGTGTCAAGTTGAACAAAATCTTAACTAGCATCATAGAGCAACAAACTACCTATAAATGAACAAAACCATCATCAACAAGAAAACATAAACCATTCTGAATTTAAAAAATATGTTTTTTTCCCAAATTTCACACATTATATATCATTTACCTGAAATGTGTAATGAGGAGCACTCCAAAAGTGATATGAAAGATAAAAAGTAGTATCACAAACTTTATAAATTTTGTTTCATTTAATGTGTTTTAGTTATTCAAAAAAGGCACATTAAAATTATGAAGGCTCAAGTCAGAGAGTGAAGAAAATTGTTACAAATCATATGCCTAGAAGTAGTACAGATCTCTCACAGCTCCGTGGTAAATATAACTTAAACAACCAAATTAGAAAACCAAAGAGACATTTACCAGGAAGAAAAAAGATTTAAAAATATAAACAAGTTAAAAAATAGTTCAATTAATGTGATATTATTTAGTTATGAGGAAGAATGTAATTTGTGTTTTTTTTCCAGCAAATTGGAGAGAGCCAGAAGATATTAAGTGCCTAATATCATGTTATATTTCATATATAGAAACAAAAATAAGTTGACCCAAAAGTAAAAATTGTGTTTAGGTATTGGACACTATATGGGGAAGAATAAAATGTGAAATGGATGTTTACCTTTCATCTGTGAACATAACATGATAAACATAAATGCAGTGATTCTTAATATACACAGAAAATATATATGTTAGAAAATTTTATAAAATATTGAATTTTATTAGTTTTTAGAAAAATATGTTAACAAAATTAGTTTTCAATAAACATAAAGACAGTGCTAAGAAAAATAAAAGTGTAAATGAAAGTCTGACACAAGAACATGATTTTTGCATTGCCTGTGGGGATTTAAATGTGCAGTCAGTGGGCAAATTAGAGTGTAAGGTTTGTAAAATGAAATATATATATATATACACTGTACCATGATAATAGGTAATTTTACTCATGGGGATTTAACCAAATAAATGAAAATGTGCTCCTACTAAAAACTGTGTACATGAATGCTCATATAAACTTTATTAACTATGGTAACAAACTGAGAACAACCTAACTATCCTTTAATACATAGAATTAAACAAATCATTACACAATGAACTCAACAATAAAAATTGATGAATTATTAATACACATTGTAACTTGGAAACATATCCAAACAATTGTGTTTATCAAAATATAAGAACTAATCATAAAACGACACATATAATTTCACTTATGTAACCCTTGAAATGCCAAAATAATACACTGAAGGAAGGTGACTGTCAATGGTCAGTGACAAAGGAGAATTGTAATACATCTGTATAAAAATGAAAAAATAATATTTTTGTGATGGAAGTTTCCTGTGAAATACTTATAATTCTATTCAAATATTTAGGTTTAGTTTTGCAAGATGTTATTTTGGAAAGGGCAAAAATTGTCCACCTCATATTTCTGAGAATTTTGTATTGAAAATTACCTCAAACTCCATCTCCATAGGATCAGGTAGATCTTTCCCTCTGGACTTACTCTTTCTCCACTCATTACTTTATTTTAGTGCCTAACTCCAGCAAACATTGTCTGGGAGCTCTCATGTTAATCCAGCCAGAAAAGCAGGTGGCTTAATCACTGATCTTTACCTCTCCTTCCTCTCTTCCAAATCCAGCACACTATTTTCTACCTTATCTTTGTAGCAGATTCCATGCTACAGCTTCCCCCTCTCTGGCCCCATATCCAAAAGATCACACATATCTTCTCCAAGCCTCTCCACATTAATTCAGTTATCACATACCCCAACTCCAGCAGGCATTCTCTGGGAACTCATTGTAGCCAAGCCTTTCAGAGAAACAAATAGGGCAGCAAATGAGTAGCCAAACTTGAGATGTTCATTCTCCATACTCCCCTCCTAATCAAATTCCAAATTCTCATCTCTAGCTTAATAGCAGAGTACATATTGTGGCCTCCTCACACTGTGTTCCCATTACAAGGGGACTAAGCAGATTCTGATGGAATACCTTGTTTTCCTTCATTCTATGGAACCCTTCAGGTTCCTTCTAAGCCCATCCCCATTTCCAAGTGTCAAATACCAATACCTATAAACATATTTTAAACAAAACACACAGAAGTACCACCTATTAGGATCAAGGAATTTCCTATGAGGAGCCACAAGGACACCAGACTTTCTTAAGTACTAGAGAGGCCAAAAGAATCCAAGGAACAAAATACCCACCTCAAAAAGACAAAATTATATTTCAGTACCTAGAATTGAAACCTTTCCAAACTCAGACACCTAGACCCAGTATAAAATACAGTCAGTAGTAGCCAAAAGGATATGCCTCCACTAGAGCCCAGTAACCCTACCACAATAGGTCCTGAGTATTGCAACATGGATAAAGTATAAGAAAAAAAGACCTTAAATGACATTTATGAATATGATAGCCATCTTTAAAGAGAAAAATGAATGAATTTCTTAAGGAAATCTATGCAAACACAAAAAGTAGAATAAAATGACTAAAACAGTTAAAGACATGGAATTTGAAATAGAATCAATAAACAAATCCAAACAGGAAAATCTGGCAATGCAAAATTTAGGAACTCAAACAAGAATCTCAGCGGCAAGCCACCCCAAAAGAAAAAAAAAAAAAAAACCAGAAGACAAAATTGCAGCCATTAAAGAAAAAAATAGAAAAACAATCAATATCTCAGTAAAAAAAATTAAATGTAAAAGAATTCCAGTATGAAATATCCAGAAACTCTGGGATACTATGAAAGAATTCTAAAATAATAGGAATAGATAGATAACAAACCCAATTCAAAAACATAGAATTTGAGGTGTGTTTTATGGCTGTAGCAGAAGGTTGGATGATCCTGTTTTCATACCCTTTCTGTTAGTCTGTGTCTTTTTATTGGCAAGTTGAGGTCATTGATATTGAGAGATATCAATGATCAGTCTTCTGTGCCTCCTGTTATTTTGGTGGTGGTGATAGATTTCAACAAAATCCTAGAAAAAGAATTCCCAAACCTAAAGAAGAAGGTGTCTATCAAGGTGCAGGAAGCAGAAAGAACACCAAATAGATATACCAGAAAAGAAATTCCCCTCACCAAATAATAATCAAAATATTAAAAATATAGAGCAAAGGAAAGAATATTAAAAGTTGCAAGGGAAAACAAAAAGTAACATATAAAGTCACATCTATTAGAACTGCACCCGACTTTTTCACTCTAAAAGCAGAAGGACTAGGGACAATGTTCTATAAGCTCTAAAAGACCACAGATGCCATCCCAGACAATTATGCCCAGGAAAACTTTCAATTTTTCTACAAGATATGAAAGGAATAAGCAATTTCATATTAACTCCAAATATAAACAATATCTATCTACAAATATAACTCTAGAGAAGATGCTAGAATGAAAACTCCAATCAAATACACACACACTCACACACACACACACACACACAAAATTACAACCACCACCACCAAAGTAACAGTAGTCACTGAAGATTGAACATTGATATCTTTCAAAATCAATGATCTCAATTTGCCAATAAAAAGACACAGACTAACAGAATGGATATGAAAACAAGATCATCCATCCTTCTATTATATCCATAAAACACACCTCAATGTCAAAGTAAAACATTACCTCAGAGTAAATGAATGAAAAATTCCAACAAATGCACCTAAGAGTCAAGCTAATGTAGTCATTTTAATGTCTGACAAAATAAACTTCAATCCAAAACTACTAAGAACATATAGGGAAGGACATTGCATATTCATCAAAGGAAAAATACATCAAGAGGATATTGCAATTTTAAATATCTATGCACCAAACATAGGGTCAACCATGTTCATAAAAGAGACATTACAAAAGCTTATATAACATATTGACTCTCACAAACAGATAGTGGCAGACTTCTATAACTCAGTCTTGCCAAAAGACAGAATATCTAGATAACTAAGAAGAGAAATGTAGGAATTCAAAACAAATATTTACAGAATATTTCACCTAAACACAAAGGAATATACCTTCTCAGTACATCATGGAATTTTCTCCAAAAGTGACCACAACCTTAGATCCTATATAACCAGTAAAGATTAAAACTGGAAATGAACAACAGGACAAACAACAGAAAACTTACAAACTCAAAAAAAACTCATTGCTGAATGATTAAATGATCAAAACAGAAATTATAGACTCTCAGAATTGAAAGAAAATGAATAAAGAACATACCCAATCTTACCTGAAACAATAAAGGTGATTTAAGATACAAATTCATCATACTAAATGCCTACGTGCACGCACGCACGCACACACACACACACACACACACACACACAGAATTGTAAAGATCTCATACTAGTAACTTAACATCACACCAGAAAACTATAGAATAAAGAGAAGAAATCACACCCAAAAGGAAATAGAAAGAAATAATGTAATTCAGGAAAGATATCAATAGCATAAAAATAAAATAAAATACATAGAATCAAAGTAATAAAGATTTTTTTCTATAAGAATCAATAAGATTTGGAAACCCTTACCACATTAACTAAAAGGCGGAAAGAATATCCAAATTAACAAAATTAGAAATGAAGGAGGGAACATAGCAATAGACATTGAGGAAGTTGAAAGAACCATAGGATTTTAAGAACCTGTACTCCAATAAATTGGAAAATCTAGAAGAAATGGAAAATGTTCTTTGTACATACCATGTTTCAAAATTAAATAACTATTAGATGAGCAATTTCAATTGACCTGTAATATATATTGAGATAGAAGGAGTAATTAAAAGTCTCCAATTAAGCAAAAAAACAAAAAGTCCAGGATCAGATGGTTTTAGCCAAAAAAATCTACCAGATTTTCAAAGAAGAGTACATGTCAATATGCCTCAAATTTTTCCACCAAAGAGAAACAGAAGAAACATTGCCCAACTCATTTTACAAGGCAATAGTTATATGACATACACACCACATAAGCACTCAACAATGAAAATTGGAGACTATATTCCCTTATTAACATAGATGCAAAAATTCTCAATAAAATACTTTCAAAACTGAATTTAAGAATACATAAAAAAGATCATTCACCATGGTAATGTAGTGTTCCTCCAAGAGATTCAGAGATAGTTCAATATACGTAATTGGATAAATGTAATCCACTATATAAACAAACTGAAATCTAAAAACCACATGATTATCTCATTAGATGCCAAATGTCCTTTGACAAAATACACCATCATTTTATGATATAAGTCCTGCAGAGATTAAGGTAACAAGGGACATGCCTCAGTATAAAAGGACAGTTTACAACAAATCCACAGCCAATATAAACTTAGAAACTCCAAGCAATTTCACCAAAATCAGGAACAAGGTTGACCATTCTAGGCATACTTATGCAGTATAGATCTTGAAGTCTTAACTGGAGCAGTAAGGTAAATGATATGATAGTATGCAGAGTTACACTAAGAATTCCACTAGGAAAACTCCTAAAGATAACAAACGTTTTCAGAAAAGTAACTTGCTACAAAATTAATTCACAAAAATACTAGTAGCTATCCTATATACAATTGACAAATGAACTGAGAAAGAAACCAGGAAAACAACACCTTTCACAATAGGTTCAACTAACGTAAAATATCTTAGGGTATCTCGAGTCAAGAAAGTGAAAAACTACTTGTATAATAAAAACTTTTAAACATTGAAGAAATTGAAGAAGAAATCAGAAGATGGAAAGATCTCACATGTTCATGAGTCAATAGAGAATTGTTTTTTTTATTTCAAAATATTTTATATATTATTATTATTATTAATATTACAAGAAAAAATTACATTTACTCCCCTTGTTCCCGGCCCTCCCGCTCCCCCCCCTTCCCCACCGCCCTCCTCCTGCTTCCTTAAGATGGGACAGGATACCCTGTCCTATGGGAAGTCCTAGGCCCTCCCCCCTCC
>JAQHUG010000100.1:4056364-4070078 GCA_028555095.1 Dicrostonyx torquatus
CAGAGAAGCTCAGTAACAAGGAGAACCCTAAGAGAAATGTGTTTGTGTGTTTGTGTGTGTGTGTGTGTGTGTGTGTGTGTATCCCCCTGGGAAGGAGAAATAGACAATATCTCCTGAGAAAATTAAGAGCATGGGAGTTTGGGGAAAAGGAAGGGTTGAAGGGGAGGAGGTGGAAGAGGGGAGGTTGAGGAGAACATTAGGGAACAGGATAGTCAAGATGGAGGAAGGACAGAGACAGAGCTCAAGGAAAGAAATATCTTGATTTAGGGAACCTTTATGGTGCTAGCAAGAAACCTGGCACTAGAGAAATTTCCAGGAATCCACAAGGATGACGCCAAGACCCGAAGCAATAGTAGAGAGGTTGCCTGAACTTGTTTGACCTGTAGTCTGATTGATGACTATCTTAAATGTCACCATAGAATCTTCATCTAGCAACTGATGGCAGCAGAGACAGAGTCACTGTGGAGCACTGTGCTGAGCTCTCAAAGTCCAGTTGAGGAGTGGGAGGAGTGAGAATATGAGAAAAGAGGTCAAGACCTTGATGTGGATATTCACTGAAATAGCTTACCTGAGCTAATGAGAGCTCACCATCTCTGGCCATACAGGGAAGAAACCAGCATAGGACCAAACTAGGCCTTCATAATGTTGGTGACAATTGTATGGCTAGGACAGACTGCAGGGCACTGGCAGTGGAACCAGGATTTATCACTACTGCATTTACTGGATTTTGAAACTCATTCTCTTTGAAAAATTACCGTGCTCAGCCTAGATGTAGTAGGGAGGCTCTTGGTCCTTCCCCAAAGCAATATGCCTTACTCTTTCTGAGAAGTGGATGGGGTTCAGGTGGAGAGGGAAAGTGAAGGGAATGGGAGGAGGGGAAAGATTGAGAACTGGGATTGGTAAGATATCTTTTTTAAAAAAATTAAAAATAATTTAGAAATTTCTTATACAATTAATCATTCATAGTACATGATGAAATGATTATGTTTTGGGGGTAAAAATTGAAAAATAAATATTGCATTTTCACAAATCCCTGCACACTAGAAATACATTAATTAGAAAATCAAAATTTGTGACCTGCAAAAAATATATTTGAAGAGAAGAACTATTTATTTTGGATTATTTTTTTCAGCAATCCAGCTGTCATGTTGCAGATGTCCTTGGGAGCAAAAACAGAGACCAGTGATTTCAATCACAGGCTTCTTTATTCACCTTATATTCTTCCTTGATCCCCAGGAAATTTGATGGTGTTTTCATATTTAAGGCAGTTCTCCACTCTAGTCAATCTTATTTGGAAAAAAAGCTTCACAGAAACATTTTTTTTAAAAAAATTTGATTTGCCAATGTCCTTAAAGTAACTCAGTCTTCTTAGGTTTGTAATGAGTAGTAACTATCATAAGAGCCATAAACAAGATAGAGAGCTAAAGATATCTAATATGCTGCTCTTCACAGACAGGTAAAAAAAAAACAAAGAAAAATAACTGATGTGAACTTATTAAAATAAAGATACAAACATCTGTATTGTGCCTTCCTCAGTACAGGCACTCCTGAATGTAGGTGCTTTGTATATGTGTCGGTGAGTACCACAGTTTTGATTAAGATCATCCATAGTTGTTTTTATAATAACATTTTAATTGCTTGATAATGTTATACAAGTATGTAGTATATTTTGACCATATCCACCAACTATTTTTCCTTTCTCATTTTTCCCTATCAGTTTACTATTTTTCTCTCCCATAA
Organism: Dicrostonyx torquatus; assembly: GCA_028555095.1. Classification (NCBI taxonomy): domain Eukaryota; kingdom Metazoa; phylum Chordata; class Mammalia; order Rodentia; family Cricetidae; genus Dicrostonyx; species Dicrostonyx torquatus. Next base: position 4,058,105 of record JAQHUG010000100.1, read on the forward strand.
TCGTGTTATTTTTTTTAAATCCAAAGAGTCCACGTAGTGCTACCATTATGCTCATGGATATAGGATAATCCACCAGAATATAGATGCTGAAGAAAACTGACTTTATATCCCCCAGAAGCTATCAATTGCCAAAAATTTTCAGCTGGATGTGGGACTTCATGAGCACCTCCCCAAGCCCTGATATGATATGGCTAGCTTGATCTTTTGTAGGTCTTTCACATGTAGTTACTTTCCCTGTAAACTCAATGTGTGCAATAGCCCTGTCACATCCTGAAAATACTGTTCTGCTCCTGATATCCATTACATATGACTCTTTATTCTTTCTATGAGTTGTTGTATTAATTGATGTCTACCACAAAAAGTTTTTCCAATGAAACTTGAACGATTCGTTCATTTTCAGATATAAATCTAAGAATTTAGGAGACAGTTTATTATTATGTCCATTCAGTAGAAAAACAGTTTTGATGTTTAGATTTGTTAAGACAAACAAGAATAAAAGCAAAATTCTAATAATTTAAAATCATAACTAAAACCAGACATTGCTACTGATATCCTTTAAATATAAGGTTTATTAGAGGCTATTTTGAAAAACTATGTACTAATAAATTAGAAAACAAATGAAATGGAAGATTTAATGGGCAAATATCATTTGCTATAATTAAATAAAAAAGACACTTAAAACCTAAGTGGGCTATAAATATTTGAGTGATTTCAAGCCTCAAACTGTTAACCTGAAGAGATTATTGGCCCTAGGCAAAACCTGCAGTTGTGGTTTCACTAAATGGCAATGCTATCAAATATTTTATCAATATTCATATCTATGCATATAAATGTGTATATCTATTAAAAATAAACTAGAAGCTTCTTTTCACAGTGAGTCATGGATAATGCAGAGACTCATAACTGGTTGAAGAGTAACTAAATAACTAAGTAACTAAGAGTGTGGCTGTGGATAATTGCCACGAGGTTTCCTATGCCTCGGTGAATGACTCTACATACAGGAATCACTAATTGAATTCAGTGACTATCAATAAAAATGAAAGGAGGACCTGAACTTAGGAGGGATACAATCTGGGGAAGACTAAGTAGAGTTAGAATAAAGCAGTGGTTGGTGTACATGATCCAAATACATAACATAAATACATGAACCAATAATACCTATTTCAAACTATTATACAAAATTAACTGGAAGAAATGCTTTCAAACTGACTCTACATCAAACAACTTACCAAGTAAACAAAGCCAGAAAAGGATACAAAAAAGGGCCAATAATGATTAATGTATCTGATTACTGCAGATGGCAAAACCAAAACAATGAAACAAGCAAATTAATAAAAAACAAAAAACAGTGTAGTACACCAAGTTCAACAGCTTTTTGAAAGGAATAAACACTGTGTTCAAATGGGAGATATTCCATGGATTTAAAAATGATTCAAAATAGGATAGTCAATAAATATAATGCATAACATCATCAAAATGAAAGAAAAGCACCTAATTTTCAACAAATACCAATTATCATCCAATATAAATCTATTTCAATCAAAGTAATATTTCACTGACACAATAAAGCAGACATAGAGTATGATAGAATAGTACAGAATATTGAGAAATAAAACTATCGATTCTCAAATAAGATATTTCAGTAATAGCTAAAATAAATGGATAAAGAATTATCTTTTCAAAAAATCATACTGGAAAACTTGAAGTTCACATATAAAGAATCATAATCTTAAATCAAATTTTTATGCAAAAATCTTCAAATATGTTTATTTTATTGTTTATATTAACCATAATATTAAGAGTAATGTAGTCAGACAGTTGAAAGCAGAGGAAGGTGGATGTCTGTGAGTTTAAGGGCAGCCTGATCTACACAACAAGTATCAGAAAAGGCTCTAAAGCTACACATAGAAACCCTGTCTCGAAAAAAAAAAGAAAAAACAAACAAATAAAAATAGTGAATGTAAGACCAACACCAAAAAATTTTAGTAAAAAAATAAAGGAAACAGTTTCAGCCACTGACGTGGAGAGTACATTTTGGGTATGAACGAAAACACAATAAGCAATAAAGTTTAAATAAACAATTAGCATGCCAAATTAAGATGCTCCTATAAAAGCAAAGTAATCAGTCAACAGTGAAGAACTATTCTACAAATTGGATCAAACATATACTTTGATATCACATCCTTCTTATTGAATTGCTATAAAAATGATAAAACATTGGTCCAGGAAAGAGTGCTCATTGGGTAATAGTCCTCATTGTGTAATCCTGGAGACTTAAATTCGAACTCTAGCTCTTAAAGGAATTATAGTCATGGTTACTGATATCTAAATCCTAAAACTTGGAGGCAGAGAAGAGCCAATCTAAGAGCAGGCCTATTGGGATACCAGCAGATTTCTTTATTTTGTCTTTTTTAAATTGATTTTTTATTGAACTCTACATTTTTCTCTGCTCCCCTCCCTGAGGGATAGCAGTGAATTTCAAGTTCAATGAGACACCCTATCTCAAGGCAGTAATACTGGTGATCAATGGAGGAAGATATTTGATGTCTTGCTTTGGAGAATACATGCATGTGCATGGGCACATGCACCTGCACAGTTATGTGGACACATTTCCAAATATAAACAATGCATGAGAGCACACACACACACACACACACAGCAAATAAATTCTGACAAAAATGGAAAAAAGAAAATTTTTGTGTACTGCTGGTGCTAATGTAAAGGCTGTCCACTGTCTACATATCTCTTCAATATAGTGCTTGAAATTATAGCAATAGCTATAAGACAACATAAGGAGATCAAGTGGATTCAAATTGGAAAGGAAGAAGTCAAACATTCATTATTTGCGGATGATATGATAGTGTAAATCAGTGACCCCAAAAACGTTACCAAAGAACTCCTACTGTTGATAAATACCTTCAGTGATGTGGCAGGATACAAGATCAACTCAAAAAAATCAGTAGCCCTCCTATAGGATAAAGAAAATGGTAAAGAAGAAGAGAGGGAAATCAGAGAAACATCACCTTTCACGATAGCCACAAATAGCATAAAGTATCTTGGGGGTATCACTAACTGAGGTAGTGAAAGATCTATTTGGAAGAACTTTAAGGCCTTGAAGAAAGAAATTGAAGAGGATATCAGAAAATGGAAGGATCTCCCATGATCCTTGATTGGTAGGATCAACATAGTAAAAATGGCAGTCCTACCAAAGGCAATCTATAGATTTAATGCAATCCCTATCAAAATCCCAAAAAAAAATCTTCAAAGACATTGAGAGAACAATAATCAACTTTATATGGAAAAACAAAAAGCTCAGGATAGCCAAAACAATCCTATACAATAAAGGAACTTCTGGAGGCATTACCATCCCGGACTTCAAGCTCTATTACAGAGCTACAGTAATGAAAACAGCTTGGTATTGGCATAAAAACAGAGACATTGACTAATGGAATTGAATCGAAGACCCAGATATTAATTTTCAAACATATGAACACCTCATATTTGACAAAGATGATAAAATTATACAATGGAAGAAAGAAAGCATCTTTAACAAATGGTGCTGGCATAACTGGATGTCAACCTGTAGGAGAATGAAAATAGATCCTTATCTATCACCATGCACAAAAATCAAGTCCAAAATGGATTAAAGACCAGAATATAAATCTGACCACACTGAACCTGATAGAAGAGAAAGTGGGAAGTAGCCTGCAATACATGGGCACAGGTGACCACTTCCTATGTACAGCCCCAGTGGCACAGACAATAAGAACAACAATTAATAAATGGGACCTCCTGAAACTGAGAAGCTTCTGCAAAGCAAAGGACACCATCATTAAGACAAAAAGGCATCCTACTGAATGGGAGATTATCTCCACCAACCCCACATCCGACAAAGGTCTGATCTCCAAAATATATAAAGACTCAAGAAACTAGACATTAAAATTCTAAATAACCCAATTAAAAAATTGGGTAATGATCTGAACAGAGAATTCTCAACAGAAGAAATTCGAATGGCCAAAAGATACTTAAGGTCATGCTCAACTTCCTTAGCCATCAGGGAAATGCAAATCAAAACATCTTTGAGATACCATTTGACACCTGTCAGAATGGCTAAAATTAAAAACACCAATGATAACCATGCTGGAGAGGATGTGGAGTAAGGGGAACACTCCTCCATTGCTGGTGGGAATGCAGACTTTTGCAACCACTTTGGAAATCAGTGTGGTGCTTTCTCAGGAAACTAGGAATCCCCCTACCTCAGGATTCAGCAATACCATTCTTGGGAATATACCCAAGAGATGCCCAAACATACTACAAAAGCATTTGTTCCACTATGTTCATAGCAGCATTATTTGTAATAGCCAGTACTTGGAAACAACGTAGGTCCACCTCAATGGAAGAATGGATATAGAAATTGTGGAATATATACACATTAGAGTATTACTCAGCAGCAAAAAACAATGACATCTTGAATATTGCATACAAATTGATGGAAGTAGTAAACACTGTCCTTACTGAGATAACCCAGACCCAAAAAGGTGAATATGGTATGTACTCACTCATTAGTGGACTATAGTCATAAACAAAGGACATTAAGCCTATAGTTCACAGGCCTAGAAAAGCCAAGTAGCGAGGTGAACCCAAAGAAAAACATACGTAGATCTCCCTGCAAATTGGAAGCAAACAAGATAGCAGGGCAAAAGTTGGGAGCACGGGGGTGGGGGTAAGGGTGGGGTTGATGGAAGGGGAGAAGGGGAAGAAGAAGGGAGAAGGGAAGGACTGTGGAGAGCTTGGGGGAGTAGGAGTGTGGAGATGGAGGAAGGGCAGATATTGGAGCAGGGAACAAGATATCTACATTAAGGGAGTCATTTTAGGGTTGGCAAGAGACTTGCCTGTAGCGGGGTTCCCAGGTGTCCACGGGGATGTCCCCAGCTTGGTCCTTGGGCAGCAGAGGAGAGGGCACCTGAGCTGACCTTGTCCCATATTCACACTGATGAATATTTTGAATGACACCATAGAAATTTTGTCTGATGGTTAGAGATAGAGCCAGAGAACCACATCCACCTCAGAGCAATGGACTGAGCTGCCAAGGTCCAGTTGAAGAGCAGAAGGAGGGAGAAGATGAGCAAGGAAGTCAGAAGCATGAGGGGTTGGCCCACCCACTGAGCTAGTGTGCCTGATATAATGGGAGCTCACTATCTCCAGCTGGACAGGGACTGAACGAGCATGTGATCAAACCGGACTCTAAATGTGGCTGCCAATGGGTATGGACTGAGAAGCCATTGACAATGGCACTGGGATCTGTCTCTTTCATATATTGACTTTTTGGGACCCTCGTTTACTTAGATACATACCCTCCTTGGCAGGGATGGAGGGGGAGGGCCTGGGAATTCCCACATGGCAGGGTACCCTGCCCTTACTTAAGGAGGGAGGGGGAGAGAGGAGGATTAGTGGGGAGTGGGAGGGGATTGGGAGAAGGAGAGGAAGTGTCATTTTTTGAATGGAAATATAAAAAAGTCAAAAAAAGTAAAGAAAAAAAAGACATTATATGAAATAAAAGGAGATGGCCAAAACTTGATTTCAGTGAATTTGAATATAATAGTGGTCACTAGAATATACAAGTGGGGTCCAATAATGGGTGCCAACTTACAATTCCATAGAAGAAAAAATTTCTGGTCTCTAAAATACAGTGTGATGATTGTAATTTTCAGCATCAGATAAATCTATAGGTAACTAGATGACAATTTCACATTCAATCAACAGAAACAAATATAAACAGAAATCATAATTTGCTGTGATATGATCCTAGTACACACACCATGTACCCCATAAATATGTGTGATGTTTAAACAATAAAATAAGTTTCACACAAGTATTTATAGTAGATTTAATTCATAGTTTTGAACACTTTAAATCACCCAAAATTTTGTTCAGTAGACAAGTACATGAAATGTTATTCACCCATAAAATAAATATGTTCAAATATTAAAGATAGAAGGAATCAAGTGTATATAACTGTGTAAAAGAAACCATTTTTAATATATTTGAGTCTGAGTCTATTTTTTGACATTATAGATTAACAAACCTAAAAGCACAGACAACAAGTAGTTCAGTGTTTGTTAATGTTTAAGAAAAAGAGGAATCTTCAGAATATAAAGAAATTTTTTGAGATAAAATATTATCATGTGGCCCTGGCTGTCCTGAAAATTATTTTGTAGACAAGACAGGCCTCAATATCATAGAACAGATATCTAGCTGTCTCTGCCATCAGATTGATTAAAATTAAAGCACAATTAAGAAGAATTTTAAAAATATAAACCTCAGAAGAAAATAGAATAAAGCTGTTCTTTGTCTGATTGAAGGAATCAGTTCTCACAATCAAAATACCTTGCAGTTTTAAGTAAAAAGAAAATAAACCTAATCTAATCAAATAACATATGCTTTACTTGTACAGTGAAAAATTAGGCTAAATTTAAAAAAAGATTTAAAGACTATTGCTCTATTACATTGTAAGTACGTGTCTTTACAAATTTAGATCCAAACCCAAAATGTATATGACTCAGTGAACCCAAATATAAATTATAGATTTTCAGTGCTATTGGTATAAGAATGGAGAGCCACTAATTAGAAGAAATGTGAAGGAAAAGAAATACATAGCAAACATATTTTTTCTGCTCATGTTTTCTGGAAACCAAAATCCATAAAATAAAATATTTTGATTAGCAATAAATAGTAAAAACAAATATAAAATCTTTGAACTAAAAATGTCATGCTCTTCTGATTAGCCTGACCAAATTATATAATTTAAGCTAGCAGAGAATAATTTTTGAAATTTCTAGAAACATTAACACCAAATCTAATAAAGTTAAAAATCAGTATCTTTGTTTCCCCTATAGTCCGAGATAGCAATTGTTTTAGTTTTATGTGGTAATTATTGATAAGTTGGGTAAAATATATTTTTCTAATGAATGGATTTGTTGTTTTAGATGTCCATACCTATCAGAATCATCTTGTCAATTTCCACAAATTCTACCCTGAGGATTTCATTCTAACTGCATTAAATCTATAGATCAATTTAATTAGAGTCAATATTGTTAAAATATTAAGTCTACAATTAATGAACAAGGTACAGTTTTATCTTTCTCATTTGCTAAAGACATTAGCATGGACACGAGTTTTCAAATGCAGCTGGAAAAGGGCCTCAAGGACATTTCAGAAACCATCAAGGCTGATTCTTCTTTCAAGTATTTGCATTTGAGTCATTCTGAATAGGCTCACTGCCAGGACAATTTTGGAATTTTTCTCCTCAATTATAACCCTTGTATTTTCATGTGATATGCAGTTGTGTATAATGCAAACATAACAAAAGTTACCATAAGCTTGCAGCACCTGAAAAAAATCCTGCAACACATCAATGGGTTTTGGATTCTGTGTATGTCACCACAACAGGGATCTAAGAAAGACAGAGCAACACATGTTATTACCAAGTTTTCCCCAAAGTTCTATTGCCGCTGATGGATAGCATGTAAAAGTAGACAATAGAATCAAGACAGTTATCTTTATTACTTTTACTATTGCTGTGTTGGAATATCATAACCAAAAGCAACTTTGGCAGGAAAGGATATATTTCTTTTACATTTTTATATTACACTTTATCATCAAATGAAGTTATGGTAGAACTCAAGAAGGGAAGGAATCTAGAGAAGGCATGAACTGATGCAGAGGTAGTAGGGGATGGCTGTTTATCTCCTGTTTTGTTCCTCATTGCTTCCTCAGCCTGCTTTCCTATAGAACAAGTGTGGCCCCACCAACAGAGACATGGGTACTCCCACACCAATCACTAAGAAACTGACATGCAGGTTTGCTTATAGCCTGTTCTTAATGAAGGCATTTTGTCAATTGAGGATGATGCTAGCTTAAGTCAAGTTTTGTGACAAAAATTTTCCTAGAGAGACACTACATACATGCCTATGCACTCTAGATAGGGAGCCTACAACAGACCAAAGTATGAATATGGATACCATCAAAGTCTAACTTGGTGAACAAATGAGTTTTAATGAAGTAACTTTATGCAATGACCATTGCAATAAATGCATGAATGAATACATTGACAATAGACATAAAATAAAATGTTGACATTAAAATTCGATATAATTATACATAAATGAATACAGATAAATAGTCATTTAGGTCTGATTACACTAAGTTTTTCAATGATAAAATCAACATACTAATGCCCATAAATAGTTAGAATTGTAATTTTAATTTTACTGATTTAGTTCTCTGCTACTACCATGAAATAATGGGGCCTAAATACTTTATGGAAAATAGTTCTTTAGCTCATAGTACTTCTAAGACATAGTTCAGGCTTTTTTCCAACTCTGTTAAAGGCCTTTAAAAAGATATAGTCCTTGTGGTGGTAGTATGTAGAACTGGGAGGACTTACATGCTAAAATAGCAAAGGAATTGGAGTCCTTTGCATATTTAATACATTCTGTGGCATTTCTCAATGACATATTGAATCCCTCTCTGATGATGATAACTCCATTTTGTCCTCACCCTATAAAAGGTGCCATCAACTCATCAAATGAACATAATGGGGATGAGGATTTCAACTTATGAACCTGGGATATATATACAAACCACATCTATTCTGCTCCCATTTACAAGGATTGTATCTTCAAAATACATCCATTTCTTCCTCAGTAGCCACCAAATATTTGATAATTTCAGCATTGATTTAAGGTCAAAATCCAAGGTCTCATCAGAGAGTTAAGGCAAATTGCTCTATTTGTAAGTCCCTTTAAAATCAAAAGAACATTACAAACTTGCATGATGCAATAATTGAAGAGAATTATCCTAGAGATTACTGTTCTGAAGAGAAAAAGAAAAGTGGAAGAAATTGGTTCAATGTATGGCCAAAAACAACTAGGGAAAATACTAAGTCATATTGTCCCATAGCAGGCTCCCTGTGCTCACGGCCTTAAGGAGAAAAGCAATGTCTTGAGTACTGTTACACCTAGACTATTGTGCTGGCTAGTTTTTGTGTTGTGTATTATAACAGGTTCCTCCTGGATTGAAAAAGTTCAACATGAGGAGACTCTCCTTAAGCAGGAAAGATAACTACTCAAAGTAGCTTCAGAAATTCCCTGAAACTGAATGAATTCACTATGCTCCCTCTACTCCAGGTTAACAATAAAGACTCTTGAGAGTCACTCTCATACAAGGCAAGCTGCAAAGAAGTCTAAGACTAGACCTTCTGAAAGGAAGAAGCAGGATCGAGTCCAGCTGTTTGGAAGAGGTTTCGATTGGAATTATATGAAAAGAACATTCTCCAACCTGTTGAGCTATCTGAAGGTTTTTCAGTGAACTCCCGATTCCCAACTTTTGTGACCTGGCATCCATGTTGGGGTATGCTTTAAAGATGCAGCTTTCTTTGATTATTTCTCTTCCTGTAAGCAACCATTTATTCATATTCCTGTAACTAATCCTGGAGAGTTTTCTAGATTAACACTATAAGGATTTATTTCTCTTTTGTTAAGAAGACTTTAAGTTCTGACCAGGTTTTTAAAATTATTTTATCAATAAAACTGTTGAATTTCATTAACATTTTTGTACAACCATTAACAATTTTCATTTCTGTTTTGTTCCTGTAGTATTCTAAAGTGATAAACTGAATTACTAGGCTTTATGACATAGAGGATTTATGAGCAATATATAATTTTCTATATTGTTAGATATAATTGACTAATATTCTATTTATTGATTCATGGTGATGATTTTAATATATAAATTATACATAGTTTCAAGATCTTCTTCCAATTTTTATCTTTTCCATACAAATACTGATTTTCATGTTCCTTAATATTTTTAAATAAAATTTACCTATATTATTAGCTACATCTAATATTTGTAGTTGTTATATAATTCTTAATTAAAAATCAATTTTGTTAATGATATAAAGATATTCTTTGAGTTCATGTTTTTCTTTGAAGGCTATTGTTGAAACAGAGCCTTCTGAAGTTCAAGATGAAGTTAAAGGTTAAGATAACCTTGAAATCCATATTTCTTACCTTGACCTCCCATACACTAACTCATATTTTCTATTCTTAATGTGTTACTTTCATTAACTTTATGCTTAAATCATTTGATTCCACCTGGGATTTCATTTCTTATTTGTGGATTTTTAATTATTATTTTATAAAATCTATTGATTGTAGTATAATTCATTTTGAGACCAGAAAAAAACTTTTAAATGATATTATTCATATCAAATTCACTCAGACTTTTGTATGTTTCTAAACTTTATGTTTATTTTGTTAAAATTTTTGTGATTGGCTGAAAGAAAATTTTATTTCACTGTACTATAAATCTTGCTTACTTGTAAATGATAAATATTGTTTAGGTAATCTGCCTTTTACATTTTGCTATGTATTTTATAAAATACTGAAAAAATTAATATATATAGCCATGTGTTAGATTATCTTTCATTATGGGTTATGGCATATATTTATTTCTTAATTCCTGAAAATAAATTCATTGGTATTTTATTGAGAAAATTTGCATTAATATTGTCCAAAACAAATTGTATTTTGGTATTTTGTTTGCTATTTTCGTATGATGTCTTTATGTGTTATGATGTCTTTTGATGTTAGGGTAAGTCAATTTGTTATAATAACTTAGGGAGTACTCCTGCTCCCTATGTTTTCTGGAAGATACTGTAGACTTATTCATATCATCTAATTCTTCTCATCTGAATTTCAGGTGAACTTGTTCATCAATGATTTGGCTAATTGAATCTGTTATTATACAGTCCTTTAAAAAATACTTTATCAACTTTTTTCTGCCCCAAGTCTAGAGACCTTAGACAGAGAAGTTGGATATCTGAAGTGTTTTGACATGAGACATGAAGATGCAGTGTTTGGATTTTTCCAAGTTGGTTTTTGGTTTTCCTTTGGTCCAGTATTTCCACAGTATAGTCCAATCCCAGAATTTTGAAATGGTAACGTATATTCTGTGTCATTATATGATGGAAGTATGTGATCTGTTTCTTATTATGATTTTACAGGTTATTACAATTAAATGATTACATGAATCTCAGAATAGACTTTGGACTTTAAACACAGTTGAGACTGTGATAAATATGGGGACTTTAAAAGTTGTACTAAATTACTTTTGCATTATGATGTTGTTATAAGCTTCTGTGGTCCAGGAGGTAGAATGTGATAATTTGAATGTAATTAGCCCACATAGTATCATAGAGAGTGGCACTACTTGGTGTTATGGCTTTGTTGTAGAGTATTTGGCCTTGTTAGAGGAAATGTGCCATCGTGGGGGTGGACTTTAAGATTTCATGTGCTTAAGATGTTGTCCAGTGTCACAGGCTACTTCCTATTATCTCCAAGATGCTGCACCTTCAGCTCCAACACCATATTTGCCTGCACCTTACCCTGCTCCCTGTCATGATGATAATGGACTGAACCTCTGAAACAGTAAACAAGTGACCCATATTAATATTTTCTTTGTATGAGTTGCCATGGTCATGGTATCTCTTCACAGCAATGAAAACACTAAAGCACATATGCACCACTGAAAGTTTGTTCAGTCTTGCAAAGAAAGAAATCTTGCCATACTCTACTACAATGTGGATGGCTCTGGAAAACAAATAGTTTTGTTAAGTGAAATAAGCAAGACATAATACGTGATCTTGTGAGCATGTGGGATATGCATATATATATATGCATACATATATATATTTGTGTGTGTATGTATGTATATATACATATATGTGTATATATATATATAATCAAGAAACTGGACATAAAAATTCTAAATTCCAGCATAGGTTATCATTGGTGTTTTTGATTTTAGACATTTTGACAGGTGTAAGATGGTATCTCAAAGTTGTTTTGATTCGCATTTCCCTGATCGCTAAGGAAGTTCAACATGACCTTAAGTATCTTTTGGCCATTCG
>JAQHUG010000100.1:4149087-4162366 GCA_028555095.1 Dicrostonyx torquatus
TAACTTGCTTCTGGCTTCCATGCTGACTGCTAGACTCGGTTTCCTGTTTGCGACCAGAGGAACGTGGTTTGGGACATTGATCTGTAAGTTTTATCCCCTCCAATAAAATACCCCTTTTTAAATCAAATTGGTGTAATATTGTTCTGCGACAATAACCTGCATTCAATTATTATGGGTTAATGAATCTATAATTTTATATCATTCATATTTACAATGATGAGTTATATAGTTGCTATCATATATGCAATTGTTTTTTTTCTGGTTTTAGCTGTATTTTGTCAACTTCCCATTTTTTGTCATTTATTTTAACTGAGAATTCAACATGATTCAGTTATCTCTTATTTGTTTTTTTTCCTTTATTTGATTCTTGTCGGTTTCACATCATGAATTATGCTCTCTCCCATCTGTGCTGTGGAATAATCCTGTTGTACACCACAAAGATTTGTCTATTGTATTTGTCTAATAAAATGCTAATTGTCCAGCAGTGCAGTAGGAAGTATAGATAGATCAACTAGACAAGAAGAATACTAGGAAGAGAAAGGCAGAGACACAGTCACCAGCAAGATACAGAGGAAGAAAGGTGAGAATGCCTTACTGAGAAAAGGTACTAAGCCAGGTGACTAAAAATAGATGGGAATTATGGGTTAATTTAAGTTATAAGAGCTATTTAGTAATAAGCCTGAGCAATAGGCCAAAGAGTATATAATTAATATAAGTGTATATGCAATTATTTGGGGCTGAACAGCTGGGGAACAATGTGGTATAGAAACTTCTGTCTACAAATGGCACACAACCTGGGGCACCTTTATCCACATAAAGCCTGAAAGAGTTTGGGAAGGAATTCTAGACACAAAGGCATGGCTTTTCGCAGCAATATTTTCTTGGGTGAGGTCTGTTTGCTAGAGGCAACCAGAGGCTTGTGTCCTTTAAGACATTCTTCTTAACTCAGTGTTAGTGGCAAAAACTGCATGGCAGTTTTAAGAGGTCCTGCTACCTGACACTTAAATGGTGGTTATGAGCTTCTGGTGGTATGATTCTTTGTGGGGGCATGGACCTAGAAACTCTACAGAGTTGTGGCAATAAATATAGCTTCTGCCAATACCTCCACCATGAAGCCAGACTCTCACAAAGCCATGGAAATTGGTACAGCCACCCACCAAAGCCACAGCTTTAATCCTAGCCATGCTTCTTATCAGTTTAAAGACTCACATGATCAGAAAAAATGGAGATATAAAATAAAGACAGACCTAGACACAAAAAGCACTAAACTGCTTTACAGTGTGTTCAAAAGTATCTGTAGGATTGGGAGAGAAAAGAAATATAGAAAAAAGCCTTTAAAAAGAAATAGAAAGATAAAAAAGCCACATAAAGATGGAAAAAGCACATTACTGTTTATTATTGCGTTGTCTTTGAATTGTTTGACTATTGAGAAAGGAGCCACAGCTGCTATAAAACATTTGATTATAAATGCTATTGGATTCAAACAACACATGTATTTTAAAAATATCTTGACTTCAAAATTTAAGTCAAGAGATACATTACTTTGAGAAAGATGTTCTGCTTTTATTTTCATAGGAAATGAGAGGCTATGGATTCATTCTGGGTTATGAAAAGTCAGTTTTAATTGAGAAAGAAGCTTTGAAAAATCTCTGATAATAGCAGATAGCCTAGATGATCCAATGTCTCAGAGCACCTCTATTGCTGTTTCCTCTGAGTTCTACATCCAGAACAGCTTCAAGGTGACTTGTTGATGTTTTCCAGCCTCACAGAATACTCCAATCAGGACTTGACCATAATCCTAAATTTTCTCAGAGTCCCCCAAATATTACCAGTGACGATAATCTGCAGGAAATAGCATAGAAAACAATGCCCACTTTCCCAAAAAGTGTACTATGGATGTTTATCTTTGTTTAGAGTGTTGGTTACAAGTTGTAAAGAATAACGTGCAGGAAAAAAGCAAACAAAGGAAATTAGATTGATGATTCTTGTTTTGAAAAGAAAAAGGGGGAAATGTTCTAGAATAATGTACTTGTACACTACAAAACTATGTCACTTATATTGTTTGAATAAGACAATGATTGGTCAGTAGACAGACAGGAAGTACAGTCAGGGCAACCAGACTAGGAGAATACTGGGAAGAGATAGGCAGAGACACAGTCACAAGCCAGAAACATAGGAAGCAAGATGATAATGCCTTACTGAGAATAGGTTGCAAGCCATGTGTCTAAACATAGATAAGAATTATGGGTTAAATTAAATTGTAAGAGCTAGTTAATAATAAACCTGCACAATAGGCCAAACAGTTTATAATTCATTTAAACCACTGTGTTTTTATTTGTGACTTAATGGCTACAGGACCAAGTGGGGCAGAAATTTCTGTCTACACATCTGCCCTCTGTCCTTGCAACCTCTCCCTAAAACAAAACCAAATTTAAAAGAAAAACCAAATACCTAACAAAGCAAAGAAGCAAAGCAAAAATAAAAACAGAAAAAAGAATATTGTCATGGAAGTTAAAGTGTGGCTGGGTGAGTTACACAGTTTATCTTTTAGTCCATACGTCTTTACTTGCAAATGTTTATTGCTATGATCTGGTTTGAGGCCTCCAGTTTCTGCTGCACCACAGAAAGTGGGCTTTACTGGGGAACCTCTTGGATATCCTGTTGTCCTGTGTCATGGAGATACTGCTGTTTTGGATTTGTATGTTTGTCTCCTTCATATACTTCAACAGTTCATAGATTCAGAGGATGTTGGTTTGGGCCAACCCATAGTCCTGTTTTTGGGCCTGGGTGATTGCTAGGTTGGTAAGCTCCCTAGTTTTCCCTCATCATCACTACACAGATAAGCTTTCCAGCACAGTCTTGGATAGCTAACCCAATGCAGGCTAAAGCAAGGAACCAAACCAGTTCTCCTGATCTCAGGCCTACAGAACTGGGTCCACCACAATCATATGGCCATGTTCTACTGTTTTGTCAAGGCAAGATACCGGGCCCTGTCCCCAATTGTTGTAGGGGTTATTCCTATCCAGTTTTACTTGTCCATATGTTTCATCTTGGTTTAGCTCAGGTTTGGATAGTCATGTTGATGAGACTTTATGATTGTATCTTTTGATGTTACTAGGAGACACAATTTCAGAACAAACTCCCCAATCTTCTGGCTTTTACAATCTCTCGGCTTGCCTCTTCTGTAGCCTTAGGAATGGTAGTGTTTTGTATATGTATCCATTAGGACTCAGTTTTGGTAATTACATTTCTTTGGTTTTATGTTTATTGTGGGTTTCTGGGGAACATGTGCTCTTGTCATAGTCACCTACCTTATCTCATGAACATGCATGGTTAGAGAAGGTCTACCTCACATAGCAGATCTAGGAGCACAGGCTAAACAGAGGATAGTGTTTTAGACTCTGAGAACTCAAATGCTAAGGTATGGTTTTCAAATAGCATTTTCAACAAAACCTAATACCTAAATGCTGTGATGAACCCAACCATAAAATTATTTTATTGCTACTTCATAACTGTAACTTTTCTGCTGTTATTAATTTCAATGCAAATAAAGGTGCTTTCTGATGTTAGGTGATGCTTAAAGGGGGCAACACTCACAGGTTGAGAACCTCTATACTACAGAGTTATAATAATGAAAACATCATGATATTGCCATAAAATCTGAAACAGTGATGAATGAAATTGAATTGAAAATCCAGACAAGAATTTATATACATATAAGCACCTGAGTTTTGATAAAGAAGCAAGAAATATACATTGGAAAATAAAACATCATCTTCAAGAATTGGTGCTGTTCAAACTAGATGCATTCATGTAAAAGAATGCAAATAGATCTAAACTTATCACACTGCATGAAACTTGTCTAAGTGGTTCAAAGACGTCAACATAAAACCTGATACATTGAACTTGATAGAAGAGACAGTGGGGAATACCCTTGAAGATATTGTCATAGGAGAAGATTTTATGAACAGATCATTGACAGGATAGGCATTAACATCAACATTTAATAAGTGGAAACCCATGAAACTGAAAGCTTCTGAAAGACAAAGGACACCATTAGTAAAGCAATGAGCGAGCATACAGAATGGCAAAAGATCTATACCTACCACATATCTGTCAGTGGGTTAATATCCAAAATATATAAAAAATACAAGAAACTAGACATTAGAAAACAAAGTGATCCAGTTCAAAAATGGAGCACAGAATTAAGTAGTAAATTCTAAATAGAGGATCTCAAATAGCTGAGAAACACTTAAATATCCACCAACTTTAGACATCTAAAAAATGAAAATCAAAACTGCTTTGAGATTTCTTCTTATAACTTTCACAATAGCTAAGATCAATAACACAAGTGACACTTTATGCTGGTGAGAATGTGGAGCAAGAGGAACACTCCTCCTTGCTAGGGGCAGTGCAAAATTGTACAGCAGCTATGGAAATTAATATTGTGGTTCTTCAGAAAGCTGGGTATTGATCTCCCTCAAGACACAACTCTATCACTATTGGTTATATACCCAAAGAATTCTCTATCCTACTACAAGGTCACTTGCTCAACCATGTCCATTACATCTTTTTTCATAAGAGCTTGAAACTGGAAACAACCTAGATGTTCCTCAACAGAAAAAATGAATAAAGGAAATTTGGTAATTTATATAGTAGAGAATTACTCAGCTGTTTAGAAATGGCATCATGAAATTTGTAGACAGAGGAAACTAGAAAAAATAACATGAGTGAGATAACAAACTCAGAAAAACAAGTATGATATGTTTTCAGTTATAAGCGGATATTAGATGTTGATTAAATACTAACCAAGCTACAATACAAAGACCTAGAGTGATTAGGTAAAAAGGCATGTATCTGTGGAAAAGCATGTATCTATTCGGGTTGAGGAAATAGAAGATATTTTATGTGTTGACTGAGGAGAGATATGGATTGTAGTAGCAGGATCATTTAGGGTTGAGATGGATGGGGTGAAAGAGTATAGGGAAAGACAATTTGATTTGGGGGTATTATGTTGTTGTAGAAAGCTAGTGCAGTAGAAGCTTCCTGGAATTCTTTAAGATGATCCAAATGAGGACTCAATAGTGGATTTGGAGTCTCAATTGGCTATCTCTTGTAGCCAGGTGAAGTCAGTTAAAGGTACTGGGTTGCATTCAATTGAGTTGTGGGCCAAGGGGATCCCATAAAAATCCCCAAACAACCCAGCATGTTGATATGTGAAAAGGTTACTCTCTCCAAATTGAGAGCTAGCACCCATTGCTGAGAACAACACAAATACAACTTGTGAAGATGGAGAATTCCAGCTGGTCCTTACATGGAGCTTTCACCTCCTTCTAGTGGAGTGTGACAGTACTCTGGAGACTACAAAAGAGAAATGTGGACACAAACCTAGCAACAAAACTTTTGACTTGTAATATTTCTACGATGCAAAACATGTTAGAGCAATGATGACACAGAATTTTTAGGAATAGCCAACTAATGTATTTGACTTAAGGTCCAATACACAAGCAGGACTCCATACCTGACACTACCTGGGTAACAAAGGTGCATAGAATAGAAAGCCGAGGGACCTAAGGTAAAACCAAACACTAAGAAATTGATAAAATGATTCCTAATGACATTCTGCTCTACTCATATATCAGTGATACATCTAGTCATCATCAGAGAGGCTTCCCCTGTCAGCAGATGGTAAAGATGCAGAGACCCACAGCTAGACATTTTGCAGAGAGAGAATATAAATTGAACGTTTCCTTCAAATCTCTCCCCTAATATATCAAGGAATCCAGTGGAACAGAAGCAGGAAGATTGTAAGAGCCAGAAGGGATGGAGGATCAGGAGAACAAGGACCTGTGAATTAACTAAGCAAGGCATATATACGTTTATAGAGACTAAAATGGAAAGCATAGAGCCTACATGGCTTTGCAATAGGTCTCCTGTATATATATATTATAGAGTTGAACTTAATCATTTTATAGAACTCCTTACCGAATGAATGAATGAATGAATGAACAAATGGGTCTCTGACTCTTGTGCCTGTTCTTGGGGCACTTTTCTTCCTGTTGTGTTGCTGTGTCCGTCTTTAATAAGATAGTTTTTGCTTCACCGTATTATATTTTATTCATCATGTTTGTTTTTTACCTCATAGATGCCTCTTCTTTTCTCATGAAAGACAGAAAGGGAAATGGTACCCACGTAGACAACTGCATCCACATAAAACCTGAGAGAGCTTGGGAAATAATTCTAGACAGAAAAGATTAGAGTAAAGCATGGCTTCATGGTAGCACCAATTTCTTGGATCTGCTCTGCTTGCTAGAGGTAAGCACTCTCATTTCAGAGAAGCTTCCTGACTCAGCTTTATATGCAAAACCTTGCAGCCCTTTTAAGAGGTCCTGCCACAAAACACTTAAATGGTGTTGATGAAAAGCTGACCACATGCTTTTTATTGGTGGCAGGGACCCTGAAACATTATAGAGTTGTGGCAATAAACATGGCTCCAGCCAGTACTTCTGCCATGAGACTGGAATCTCAGAGAGCTAAGGATTGGGCTAGATCCAGCCATCAAACCACAGCTTTAATCCTACCCATATTGCTTAGCAAATTAAAGTCTCAGGTGGTCAGAAAAAGAAAGATATACAGTAAAGAGATATTCAAAGACAAAGAAAACCTCTAAATGGTTTACAGTGTGCTTTTTTAATATATGCAGGTTGGGAGAGAAATGAAAAAGGTAAAAGTCTTTAAAATAAAAAAAGAAAGAAAATAGTTGGGTTTGGTGGCACACATCTTTAATCCCAACACTTTGGAGAAAGAGGCAGATAGACTTCTGTGAGTTCAAGTTGTGGTAGTACACACCTTTAATCCCAATGCCTGGGAGGCAGAGACAGACAAACCTCTGTGAAAAAAAAATGTGTGGTGGTGTACACCTTTAATCCCAGCACTTGGGAGGTTGATGTGTGAGTTAAAAGACAGCCTGGTCTGCAGAGGGAATTCCAGGACAGCCAAAGATATACAGAGAACCTGTCTCAAAAAGTAAAAGTAAAATAAAAGAAATAGAGGTTAAAATAAAGCCACATAAAGATGGAGGATACACAGATAATCTGGATACTGCCTGTTCTTATGCTCTCTTTGAATTGTTTGAATGCTGAGGAAGGAGCAACAGCTGCAAAAAGATATTTGTTTATAAATGCTGCTAAATTAATCCAAGATAGGTATTTTAAAAATACCTTGACTTCAAAATTGAAAAAAAAAGGTATGCTACTTTGGAGAAGAGATTTTGCTTTTGTTTCCACAGGAAATGAGAGGTTGTGAATTCATTCTGTTTTTTAAAAAAAATCAGGTTTGCTTAAGGAAGAGCACCTGAGAAATCTCCGGTAAGAACAGATGTCCCAGATGTCTAAGTTCTACAACCAGAACAGATTCAAGACTGCTGCCTGCGATTTTCAAGATTCACAGGATACTCCAATCAGGACTTGACCATAATTCAATTTTTTTTTAGGTTCCCATAAGATTATCAGTGTCCCCAACCAGCAGGAAGTAGCCTGGAAAACTACACCCACATTCCCCAGAAATGGACTATGGATGTTCTTGGGTTTTTTGGGTTTTTGCTTGTTTGTTTGTTTCTTTTTTTAAAAAAAGAAGGGTAAGTGATGTGGGACAATTGTCTGTATTCGGAGTAAAGGTGAGGAAGAACTGAGAAGACTAGTGGGGAGAAACAAAAATCAGGATATATTGTATAAGAAAATAGTCTATTTTCAATAAAAAAGACTAACTTAAAAAAGATGTTACAAAATTGATAAAGAACACACTAATCAGTCAGAGAGTAATCTGACTATTGTAGAATTTATACATGGACTAGAAAGGGATAAGGATAATAATTCATGCTTAAAGTGTAGTGATTCAAAGAGTTATATCCACTACATACTAAAAATTTTAAAATCAACATGCTTTTTTAAGAAATGAAGTCCTGACCAAATTGTATAATCAAAAACACCAAGTTGCCAGAGGTGCACCATGTGTAGTTATGGTACTAACATTTTATGAATTCACATGAGGCCAAATGACTCAGAGCCCTATATGTGCTTTAAATTAGAAAAATTCTCTTTAACATTACCTGACATATACACTTTGTTTTGCATTTTATACACTGTGATAAGTGATAGATACTTTTGACACTCTTGCGGCGCACATTAGTTTTAGCAACTCAACTGTTGAAGTTATTTTATAGCCTAGGGATCTTAATTGCACCATATTCATTCTCTCCCTAAGTATTCTTTAACAAGTTTAATGAAACACATTTTTAATTAGCAATGCACGAATGAATAATTGTAAACAGATCTATGTCCCATGAACAACCATTCTAGAGGAGTCTACAAGCATGAAAAAAACTTTAAACTTTTAGATGTAGGATGGGAGCTATTAATAAGTAGGTATTGGGCAGTAAAAATATATAAAAACCACAGTAAAATGATTTCTTAAAAAGTGATTTCAAGGGTTCATAACTTTAGGTGCTTCTGTTTCTACTTCGAAGATATTTTAAAGCTAAAATATATCATTTTCACTTTTATTTTCCTCCCTCCCTCTCATATTAACATAACCCTTGCTCTCTCTTAAATTCTTGGCTACTGAATTATTTTTCGTTCATTACTACAAAAACATATGTTGCACACACATATGTGTGTGTTGCCTAATATTATATATGTTCAGCATATGTAATATTGCCATGTTTATATGACTTGAGGGTTGATTGGTATTGGGTATCTGTGAAATTTCAGGAAATATATACTTATGCAGTGTCATCTAAAGGCTATGTGAAGAGAAAAATACAAATATAAATACTAACACAGACTGGGGAAATCTTACGGGCCTGGGACTCCAACATAGATAGATAGATAGACAGATAGATAGATAGATAGATAGATAGATAGATAGATAGATAGATAGAAATATTGAGATATTAGTTGCTTTATATAAATCAATTTTAAGGACTTCTATATGAGAAAATACTAACAAAGAACTAATTCTCTGAAATACATATATAAAGTAGAGAATATATTCTGATAAGTACTTGGTTAGTAAAACAAGCAAAATGTATCAATTTATTATTTCAAGTCATCCTCTTGGGACATATATATATATATATATATATATATATATATATAGTCTTTCTTTTTGTATATTTGTATATAGAGTATTTTTCTTGTAAAATGCTTAGTGGTTTTAAAATCATATTTGAAAAATAAATTTTGTATATATTTAAAGTACAGAGTGTGATGATTTTATATATGTAATCAACAGAAACAATAATGAAAAAAAATCTCAGGGAAATAGTAAATGTAGTGTTACTTTCCTAGAGCTATGGACCAGTCAGATGGAAAGATGTCAGTATAGTACAAATTTGCAGCTGTATTAAACTCTGAGTATCTACTTAACTTTTAACTAGTTTTGTTTTCCAGTTAGCGCAGTGAAAACAGTAATTCGTTTTGTGCATGTTTTAATAGATTTCCACTCAAAACATAATGTTTGAAAATGACAATGCATTACACAGAAAATCTTTTTGTCTATTGTAATTTCTATTTCTGTCCAAACATGTTTCAATTATTATTTCCCTAATATTTAGACTTATAACATAGGTTTCAATTATGGAAATTAGTCTCAGTGTCCATGCCATTACCCATTGCTATTTTCGCCCTCCTTTCCTCCTACTCAGAGCAACCAAGAATTTCTTCTAAATCTTTATAGCTTATCTATTCTAGAGTCCTATCTAAATAGAATCATACAATATGTATCATTTTGGTCACATTGGTTTCTCTCAGTACAAGATATTCAAGAGTCATCCATGTTCTTACATGTATCTATAGCCTATTTTTATTGTTGGGTGATACACAGGCTGGTTAAGACCATCTGAATTGTTTTCTCCTTGTTGTTATTTTGAAAAAAAAGCTGTTATAAACAGTATCATGTAGGGTGTTTTGTACTAATATGTTGGTTAAATACATGATTAAAATTGCTGGAACTTAAAACAGTATTCTGAGTGTTTGCCAAAGTGTTTTCCCAAGTGATTGTACTACTTTGCACTCCTACAATCATGAAAGAGTTTCAGCTTTAGCTTTCCTCAATTGTATTATCAGCTTTTATTCTATCCATCTTAATGAAGCTGCATACTAGGTTTTATATTCATTTGTCACTCTTATAACTTCTTTGATAAAATATCCACTTAGCTCTTTGAATTTGGATTGTGTTCTTTTCAAGTTTTATAGTGATAAGAAGCTTTTGTAATTTTATTAACAAATATTTATTTGGTATATTCCTGTTGTCTCTGTATTATTATTTCCACTTGTGTATGTCACAAACCTGTATGAGTTTTACAAGTCTGGATGTGAGTACATTATGAAAGACGATCTTCAAAAAATAATTTTCCAGGTGATTTTTTGACTTTTTGTTTTAATTTTACTGAAACACAAACTGTCAATTTTTAACTTTATATTAATAAATCTGCTTATCCCTCATATATATATATATATATTACCATTTGAAAACTCATTCCAACATCACTCTTATCTCTCTTCCATTCAAATCACCTACCCCTCCTTCCTCAGAGACTTTTTTTTCTCAGATGGCATTTTATTTTGTGACTCATATTGTTTAACCTGATACTTCCGTGTTATCATTAAATTTAAACTATCCCCTGGAACCTGGTACAGCCACCAATGTGGACAAAACTGAAAACAGTGACTTACACAGTCTCTCTCTTTCCCTTTCTCTCTCTCTCTCTCTCTGAATTCATCCGTAAAAAATACACCACAAGTAAGAATTCAGAGACCCCAGTCCTACTCCTATTTCTATATCCGACTTTTGACAGACCTATTTTTGCATATACCCAGTGCAAACATCTGCAGTTGTTATGAGCTTATCATTTCGCTGGCTGTATCTTGCCAGAATGTGGGCCTCCTAACCATTTTCTGGTACTTTTATTGTTATTGATCCTCCTTATTGAATGTTTCCTGAACAACAGCGAGGATTGTACAAGTATTTTATTCATTGCTGGAAATTCCTCCATCACTTATTCTCAGTACCATGTAGAACCATAAATTTAGCCTAAGAGGAATTTATGAATGATTCTTAAGAAAATATTTCTCTCTCTATATATATATATATAATAAATATATATAAATATATATATTTAGCATATATATGCTATATATATTTATATATAGAAATATATATATATAAATATATATATTTAGCATAGATTTGTGCTGCACTCAAATTTTGTCAGAAAGGCTTAGTGCAGAGACTCATAACTGTTCATAAGTGTTGAAAATAAGCAACTATGCCTTTTCACCTGAGTTGGAACATTATATTAACTATCCACTTTCAAGGCTGAGAGAACATCAACACAAGCAGGGGTAGAAAGAATGCAAGAGCCAGATGATGTGGAAGAATACTGAGAAATTCTAGTACAGTACATGGTCACAGTTGAACACATGGATGGAAAGCAGCTGTGGTTATCTGCATACGACCCGCAAAAATTCAAGCCAAATCAAAGTTTTAGCATGGTTGAGGGTCTTTAAATATTCTACATATACTTTAGGAGTTATTGGTAGTGGATAACTGCTGGGAGAAACAGAAACATTTCTTTTAGTGAGTATAGCTCCTGATATTTGCCTATGCCCACAACCATATGCATATGGGTAACACTAATTATATTCATTAGGTTGTAATTTAAAGAGAGATAAACATTTTTAAAGGGAAATGCACTTGGAAAGGAGATCCTTTGGGACAGAATGGCGAGAAAGAAAGAGGTAGTAAGAGTTGGATATAATCAAGATACTTTGAAGACATTTATGAAATTCCCAAAAATTGAAAAGAAATTATAAGTATTTACATGCAGTTTTATACTGTGTCCTCTGTCATGGGATTTTATCAGGTTTACAGTACCTGGCATAGATTATCTTCTTTTAGAGAATCCACAGATTCATTAAGTGAGTGATTGTTAACCCATAACAGTAGTACCACGATCATAAGATTGTATAAATCATGACTGGCTGGTTGGTCATGCTGTTCACAGAGTTCACAAGCCATTAAGTTTATTGCTGCCTTTTCTCTACCAGATGCCTGCACAGTACCTTCTGGATATGAAAGTTAGGCATGGAGAAACCTTCCAGTTTCATTCTAAATTGATTTCTCTATAGCATATAATATGATGTGTGGTACCTTTAACAGTAGAGCCTTTCCATTTAATTCTGGGTAACCAAATGAAATTGCAAAAGTCTATATTTTTTGAAGGGGTCTCTAGGTTCTTCATCACCAATGTAAGTGGAGGTATCCCATACCTGACACAGCATCTTTTTCTTTAAAAATCCCCATGGCTTCCAGAAACAGGTTGTTTGTCTCTACAGAGTATTACTTATCAAAGCTATTGTTTTATAAATTACAATCTTTATTTAGTTAGACAAGGCTTCCTTCCTTTAAATACATGGATATGATTTATCCTATTCACAATTTGTCTGACCCAAACTTACCTCTTTACAGCTTGAACATTTCCAAGCCCAACATCCCACATCTTGACTTTCACTTTACTTGCATCTTACTATCAGATTTCCTCATTTCCTTAAGGCATCCATGCTCATCAGTGTCCTTAGAGGTTTTTGGTTCCTAGAGGTTAGTCCAGGATGAAAAAAAAATTATGGATTTCAAGCCAGAATCAATATATGAAAGAGAACATGAGGTGTTTGTTTGTCAATGTCTGTGTTTTCTTGCTCATATAATTCTTCCAGTTACATTCATTTACCCACAAATTTTATAATTTCATTTTTTCTTAAAAGCCTAGCAAACTTTCATTCTGTATATGTGCTACAACAGCCATTCATCATTTGAAGGACAACAAGACAGCTTATACTTTTTAGCTTTTGTGGAAAAAAAAATGACAGTGAACATGGATGAGATCATAGTGTATGTCTAGCATCTTGAGTACTTTCTGCTTTAATTTCTGCAGTGGTTTTACCTGGTTGCACTCCCAACAATACTGAATAAGGATTCTTCTTTTATATAGGATCATCAGGATTTGTATATGATTTTTCTACCATTATGTAGTTATTTTCTTCAACAAGTTGACTGGTTTGTTTTTGGTTACCTTTTTTTCCCTTTTTTTTGTTGTTAAAAGAAAAAATTACAATTACTCCCCTTGTTCCCGCCCCTCTCACTCCCCCACTACCCCACCACCCTCCCCCTGCTTCATTAAGATGGGGCAGGATACCCTGCCTTATGGGAAGCCCAAGGCCCT